>FTLJ01000402.1:0-113046 GCA_900155495.1 Porogramme epimiltina
GCGTCTTGGCTGGGGAGAAACGGGGAGCACCAGGGATCCAGTGAGACAGAAGCCGTCATGCGGACCGACGGAGGCAAACACGGTCGACGTCAGCGCAGCCTGGCCACGCGCACGCAGAGTGCTGCAGTGGGTGGAGACGGCGGAGACGGCACCGGGGGGCAAGTCGACAGAGAAGAGCGTCCATGGCACCAAGGAAGGGACTGTGGGGCAGGCGAGGATGGAAGCGCGACATCCCCAACAGGATCACATCGCCGGAGAGACTGCTTGTCGGCGTCTATAAATAACCGAGAGGCCTAGGCCCCGCCAGCGCTTGTCAAGTGGCCATGCATAGCCTGACATGCTCGTCGCTGAACGGCTCCAAGCGACATGGACGCTACAGACGCAGAAGAGCAGCGAAGAGGCATGGCTGGCAGTATGGAATAGAGGTAAAACAATGATAGCATGGGAAGGAATACATTACTGATCGTCCGACGCGTCGACAACAACCAACCGTCCGTCATTTGTCGCAAGCGCTATCCGGTCACCGCAAACGTCCCATCCTCCACGTACTTCGTAGAAATCTTGACTCGGGGTGAACCTGTAGATAGAGGGAAGCCATCGCACACGCCGACGCTCCCCGTCGGACCCCGCACGCCAAATCCATCCATCTGACTCCACATAGTAGCTCGAAAGCTGTGACGAAGCAACATTGCCGGAATGAGGTGGGGTCTGGGAGGTGTTCCCAGAGTCCTGCATGGGTGGCGAGTCGAATGATGGGATTGGGGTGTACTCGTCATAAGTGACGATCGCGCGACCATCCGCGGAGAATGCAATGCGGTTCACCAGGCTCCTCGAACCCTCGGTGCGGACGTCTAACTTGGGTACTAAAATGCGGCGGGCGATCTTGTTCTCAATGGAGTCTTGGGTACGGCGGGCCGGTTGGGAGCTTGGGTGCGAAGGAAGGACGTCCCATATAGATCCCTCGCCGTCGCCACTTGCTCCTACTATCCGCGTATTGTCCAAGGAGAATGAGATACAGCTTATCTCACGGGTATGGTTGATTTCCCACAGGACGCCATTCGATGTGAGGTCGTAAAGGCGTATTGCGGGATGTCCTTCCCGTCTGCATGAAATGTACCAATCTTCAGAAGACGGGTGCCACCATCTCGTGAATACCCGGGCCGGCGGGGGTGACTTGGATGCAGAAACGGGACTGTTGTCCAAGGATGAGAAGACCATGAGGTCTTTATTCGACGACGTTGTGAGGGCCCAGATCTCGCATTCTCCACGATAGATTTCCGCCTCTAGCCCTGTCTTTGTGTCCCAGCTCCGGACCGTTCCATCCAGCGAGCCAGAGATCAGCTGTCCAGAGTCCGGAGCGAACGCCGTCTGCACCACGACCTTCTCGTGTCCACGAAGAACCGATGCGGAGTTATTGTCTTCTAGATCGTAGATGATGATGGAGTGATCCTGCCGGCCTGAAAGCGCAAGGCAAGTCCCGTTGTACGACCACGACAACGCGACGATCTTGGCACAGAGAGAAGCGGTGTCCGGACGCGCCATGGAGCTGACGACCTTCGAGGTCGACACGTCCCACACCTGCACCGTCCCGTCCTCAAGCGCCGCCGCGAGGACGTCCTTGTCGTGTGGCGAGAACGCGACCGCGCACACCGCACTCTGCACTCCGTCCCTCGTGGCCGCCGCGTCGCCCGAGACCCCGGGGCGGCTCGCCTGCATCACGGCCGTGTCCCACGTGCGCGCAGTTCTGGAGTGTGAGGAGACGAGGTTTGCGCCGTCGGGGGAAAATCGCAGATGGTAGATTCGTTCCCCTCGAATCTGCTCGGATTCTCCGAGGGGCTCGCCGGTGGTGGGGTCCCAAAGACGAATTGAGGATCCGCCATCGATGTCGCACCCGACGGCGAGGGAGGAGCCGTGAGGGGAGAAGTCGAGTCCGTAAACGTTGCCCGGCATCTCCAGGCACCTGAGGGGATCGGAACCCGGGGAGTCTTCCGCGGCCCACAAAACAGCCGCCTTGCTGCCTCCGCATGCGATGATTTTGTCGTCCGGAGAAATGGCGACGGCGATGACCTCGAAGTCATGTTGGAGGATGCGAACGCGAGAGGTGTCAGGGAGTGACCAGATTCTGCACGTGTTGTCTCTGCTTCCGGAGAGCAAGAAGGACCCGTCGCGCGAGAATGCTACGGACATGACATAACCAGAATGCCCTTCGAGGGTGGCTGTGAGTTGAATCTCCTCGGACTCCATGTTCCACAGTTTGATTTGCCTGTCGTCAGAGGCTGAGGCTGCATAGTTCCCCTGATGCGAGTAGGTCACGGAGCGGATCCAGTCCGAATGGGGCTTTTGCGAAGAGAGACTGACGCCTGTCCGAACATCCAATAAGAGAAACACCCCATTTTTCAACCCAGCGAGTATATCCTTCCCGTAAGGGGAGAACGCCACGCTTAAGACCCCATCCTCCTGCTCGAAAACCAGAAGTTCGGCTCCTGTGCGAGCATCCCAGAGCCGAATTGTTCTGTCTTCAGACCCTGTGACTATGCGTTCGCCGTCGAGAGAATAAGCAACGCAAGCAACATAGCCGACGTGGTTCTCCATGGTAGTAACATGCGGGCTCCAACTGCTCGGTAACCCGACAAGCACTGACGTCTTTCCCTGGATATCTTGACAGAATACCTTGTCCAATGTAGAGCTGTGTATGGGAGCGGACGCGCACAGCGAGATTGGTGACAGCCCCGTTGGGGAACGAAATTTGATTGCCGGGTATTTGACAAACGTTTCTGCGAAGTGTGTGCGCCATCGTTTCAAAACAGCGCTTTGCTAGAAAGTTGTGATGTTGTCGAGGATAAACGACCAAGTCTGGGTTTGTGCATCTGCTAGGGTCGAGGAGGAAGTCGGGGAATGAGGGATGGATAATCTGTATCACTCCATCTCTAGATTCTGGCAGAAATACGACGGAGCGGATCAACTCCAAGTTGCGTGTCGTCGTTCCGCCCCGTTCTCCGAGGAGGAGGTCCAAGGCTGAGGTTGACAGCTGATCCCGCAAGAGCACGACTGATCCCACAACAGACATCAGTTCTATCACCATCTCTGGCTCTGCATCTTCTGCGATAACGTCATTGAAGACATCGGCGTAGAGCTTGTACAGATATGTCAGGGGCTCGCCCTTATGGACCCCCAGCATCTGCAACACGATGCGCAGTCGCGCCCGCGGATTGTTCCTCTTCGGGTCGGCAATGAACATCATGGCGGTCGAGAGGAAGATGAAGATTCCATGAGCAAGGGAGATGAGTTGCCTCTTCTCAGCGTCCGTCGGCCATGACTCTTCCTCGGAGTAGTGCTCCCTAATTGTCTTCAGCCGCTCTTCAACGTAGATGGCCATGTCTTGCTCCACGATCTCACGAGGCACCTCGTCAAGAGGGAAGGAGTGAGTGTTCTCAAGGAGGGATTTGAAACGGAACCCCTTCACGATGCGACCTTCGGGCCGGCTAGTGATTAAGAACTTGAGGGGGAAAATGTCGGCAACAAACTGCGATAGCGCGACAAGAATCACCGAGACCGCCTCCTCGTCGTGGCATTCGTCGAGCGCATCGATGATTACGACCTGGGGGAGGGGAGGGGAGTCCTTCATCGCTCGCAATGGCTCGACTATGAGCTTCTCGAGTTGCTTCGATGGCTGAGAGCGATGGATGTCGGGATGAGCGGAGAGTGCCTTCAGGACTTGATTTGCGAATGCCGAGTTGGATGCGGAAAGCTGATGAGCAATGGTGGGAAAGATTCGGTGTACAACGCTACGACCGCCGGCGCGTGCGCAGAAGAAGCTCGCCCCGAGACGCCCCGATTGGTCGCACCATGAGGCTATAGTCTGGGCGATGGTGGTCTTCCCTGAGCCCGCGAGGCCGTGGAACCACAGAAGCGCCAACTCCTTACGGATCGAGTAGAGTGGGGAGGAAACGGTCTTGTTTTTCTCCAGTTCTCCAATTATCCAATACTGTATTGCTGATATGACCTCGTTCCTTGTGTCCGCCATGCACCCGACCCGACCACTCTCGCTGTCATCGTACCGCGCATCGCCAACGTGGTTGAGCTCCTTGAGCGCTGGAATGCATTATTATTAGTCATAGGATGAAGCCAATATGAAAGGCTTACCTGCGTCCCGTGTTTGCTTCTATTCCAAATAAGGCAATGCGTAAGAAGGTGGACGCGAAAAAGTATCATACGAGAGAACAAACCTCGAGAGCGATCTGGCTGCGGAGGGCCGATTCGACCTGATGACACAGTCGAGCGTCAGTCTAAATTCATAGCCTTTCACGTGCAATGATATGGCCCACTGACGTACCATGAGACGATCAACGAGTGAAGACAGCGCTTTAATGTGTCCGTCTAGGTCCCCGGCGATCGCTTCAACTTGCGCAACCTTTGTGAACCATCCTGGGCAATCTAGATCATTCACCGCCTTGGAAACTTGTGCTACCTCACTGTTACGTCAGGAGGCGAGGTGTTAGCTCGGACAGAATGCCATGGGTGAAGGGCGTACTCCTTGAAGCGATTCAGTTGTTGTGAAACCTCCCAAGAACAATCTTGCGCGTCAGGAAGATTATCGATCATTTGCACCAAGGGCCGAACTCGTCCGTCGAACTTGCGGATTGTGTCTCTGTTTGCACTGTATTTCTGTCGGGAAGTGCCGTTAGTGTGTGGATCTCACTCGCTAGTCGTCACCTGCCCACATTGTAGATTTCAACTGATGCTACCACCGTGCCCAAGGCAGTTTGGAGGGGTGGCAGAGGGGCAGATGCCTCCTTCGCGATCTTCAGTATGCTCAACAATGCTCCCTTAGCCGTCTTCTTGAAGTCTGACCAGCCTCGAGGTGTCGTGGTAGTGCTGCGGTGGCCTTCCGCAACGGGATTAGGCGACTCGACGACAGACACTCCGAGCGCTGGCTTCTCGGGCTCAGAGGACGTACTTGACGCTTCCGGGGGCTGGGGTGACTGGTCGAGAGATGCCTCGGTGTCGGCGTTTGCGATAGAAGGAGATGTTCCCGTTGTTTTTGTCTGCTGTTCGTTCTCTCTACCGGTCACTGCGGGCGACGATCGAGTCTGAAGAGAGGTATCGCTGGGAGGCTGAGCAATGGGTGGTACTGAGGGAGTCTGCGTCGCCGCCGCATCGGGCTGAGTCGTGGTATCTTGTATGGGGAGCGGGGAAGGTGATGGCGGTAGAGGGGTAGCTGCTTGGGACGGGTGATCCGGGGAAAAGTCACTTGGTGCTGCTGCTAGCGATGTGGCTTCCTGTGCGGGTGAAGCGATGGTGTTGGTATCCACTTTTGCTTGGGGCAAAGAGACGGCTGACGACGTATGGTCTAGCGGCGACTCTGAGTTCGAGACACACCAGAGACAACGCAGCGTATTAGTGATGGCCCTCCACACTTCCATGGCTTGCAAGAGCCCCGACGACGCGCCCGGGGGCGTTCAGGGAGGGTGAAGGGAAGTAGACAGCAGGGATAGAGGGCGTACGTTGGAGAGGCGGGGCAGATGCGGATGTTCAACGCTGTATAAGGTTTCCCGGCGCTGTTTCTGAGGGGCGTGGTGGCATGATGCACGCGGTCTCGCGCAGGATGAACACCTGACATACGAGACGGGGCGCTTGTGTCAAAGAAGCAGATGATAGGCGCTGTGAAGATCGAAGCCTTGTTGAGAGGCGGTGGAAGTGCGTGGGAACGCGCTGTAAGAGAAGCCGAGGGGTGACATCGCGGGCTCGTGGGTCTGCGCGGAGCAAGAAGTGCGCTGGGCGTGCATGCATTCGTGTATGCCTGAGAGCGGCTGGCCGCGTGGATATCAGTTCAAATGATATCATTGCACGAGTCAAATATTGTTGTATATGCTAGCACTTTGGTCGAATTAGAAGGCAAGAATCGACTGCGCAGGTGGGGAATACACGCACCTATAGATGAATGCAACACTGCACACACCCCGCTTGCTCTGAGGCTCTCTCCATCTTCTGGCATGAGTCATTTCCGCCAGCCTCCCCTGAGAGCTCCGACCTACGGCATCTCTCGCTGATCCATAGAACCCCTCAAGTCGCCTCGACCATCCTCTCGCGTGCCGACTCTACAAGCAACGTGCCATCCACTAGATATAATGGGTTAGCTACGGAGGGCGTTTCATAAAGGACACACTGGGACGTGCTGTGGGTTTCGACGTTCATGTATCCCCGATCTTGGTTAGGCGCACACGGGCCCGGTGGGAGCGCCATCCCGGGGCAGCCACCACTGGCGCAGTTCAACAGCTTGGCGTCGGGCATTCATGGTTCTGCTGAGCTTGGCGTTGAGTGCTGAGGGAGCCGTTGAGGTTGAAGTGATTTTGTCAAGTATAAAGAAGAGCCGGGTGGGAGCGTACAGCGTATCCTCGGGCGTCGGGGACTGTCAGGAGGTGCGCATGCGTAGGTGGCTCTATAGACTAGCGCGGGGACGGGTGAAGGATACGTGAAGCAGCAAGGAAGACACGGGATTGGGGGTCATGCTCGGACACTGGGCGGACGAGGCGTCAGGCCGAATGTGGGGCGGAGGGGACAGGCCGAAGATCGACTGGAAGAGGCAACAGCAGGGGTCCCAGGACGGGACCAGCTCGCGCCACCGGACAATGGTGGGTGGCCACAGGCGAAGCGAAGAAGGACCATGGCTGGATTCAAAGGGAGGCACGGAGACGCGTCGCTGGACGAGCCGGAGCAGCTCGCGGGAGGGGCGCGTTGGCTGTTGGTGGCCCGACAGGCGTGGAAGCCTAGGCACCTTACGGGAAGCCCAAGAAGAAGTCGTGACAGGCAGGGAAGCCCCAGAGTGAGGCGTGCAGCCTGAGAGGCCTGTGCGGCGAAGAACGCGCGTCGCGTGCAATTCGCCACGGGCATGACAGCGTGATGGTCACGGTCACGGGTCACTTTCTCCGAGTGACGTCACCTCTGCCCCACCCAAATCGCGCCCGAGGAGAGGGCGCATGGCATGATCTGCAGTGGCGCCGATAGATCTATGGGGCTTCTGGCCATTACCCGGCCTGCGAAGTGATTAGAAAACGTCGTGTTATCATTCAGCCCTTCGGAGCGATAGACCCACTTGCTCAACGAGTGCAGCAGCACGGTTGGCGATGTTGTATGCGACCAAACTTCTCTTGGACAGCCAGTATATTAATTGCATATCCTCGTGAATAGATTCCACTCCACATATGGACGAAAGCTCTCTAATGTGCGCCAGCAAGAGCCAGGCAAACTGCATGTCGTGAAAGTCGGACGAGATTTTCGATTGAACTAGACTAAAGAGCTCAAGGAGCATCAGCTCACCGATCATATGTTCAACACCTTCCATAATAATGAGCACGGGGAAAGCACACTTCTTCCGGTCCACAATGCCCTCGTCCGAGGTCCATGTCCTGTACTGGCCCGTATCTCCTCGTCATCACAATACCTTTCAGCACAAGCTTGGGCATCACTGCCACCCCCGTGCCCATGAACCCGCTCTTCGGCGTCATCTGCAACGTGTATTCTGCCTGCACCCCAGGCGTGCCTGCCGTAGCACGGGTGTTTCCGTCCGCGCCGTGTCTGGGCCGATGATCTGCGCGAAAAAGGATGAGTAAGGGAGTGATACTGGTGAGCTGGAGTACGCACACTGAGCAGCTAGCTGCATCTCGGGGTGTGCAAGAGGTGCAGAGACGATGCCGTGGTTGAACAGCACGCGGGAATTCGGCGTGAACGAGTCGTCTAGCAGCCATGCTGTGTATTAGAGCATTAGGAGATGCGCATATGGTCGGCGAGGGGACCAAGGACGCACCCTTAAGCCTGTTACGCACGCTTGAGATGCTGTCGGCGCGTGGCGGAACGCGTTGCGCGTGGTGGATGCGAGCAATGGGCGTTTAGAGGCCCTGTCGCGCGCACGGTCATCGCGCGCTCTCGTAGAGCAGGCCGACTGCGTCCCATCGTCCCCACTGATGATAGTGACAGTGAGGCTGAGGCCAGCGAGGAAACTGGGCACTGTGCAAGCGCGCGCTCACACGGCGCGGGGAACGGCCGCCCTGCGCGCGCGAGACGGTATACCGGCCGCATGCCCCACGCAAGCCGTTGTGACCAGGTGGCGCGCGCAGAAACTCGCCGCGCGCTGTGCGCGCGCTGGCTCGCAGAGCGCGTGCGTATTCGCGATTAGACCAGTTGGCAGGGCGCGCCGGGCTTCCAACGACTCGACATCGTTGCGACATCCACCCCGCCGCTGCAACCCCGAACCCATCTAGCTCCGCCACCACCCTCATCGTGCCCGCGCCCACGATCCGGGCCTAACCCCGCACCGAGAAACTCCCATCGCAACTCGCTCGGGCCGTCGCTGCACGATCCCAAACGATTCGCGGGGACGAGGGCAGCCAGGAAGACGGGCGGCCCCGCGCCGGCCCACGGGACGCAGCGGCGGGGGCGTCGGCCCAGGCCAGCAGAGAACCGGCGAGCGTGCGCGCGGCGCCGCCCGACGTGGCCCGCGTGTGCCGTCCTCGGGTGCGCGGGGCGGATGGCACGGGGCGCGCGTGCGGTGGATGGGAGAGCCTTTGCCTAGGGGGGCGTTTGGGCGTGGGCAGGGGAGGGACTCTGGTCGTGGCGAGGGGAGGGACTCTGGTCGTGGCGAGGGGAGGGACTCTGCTCGTGGCGAGGGGCGGGCAGGGACGCGGAACGCACTTGATGGGGGAGGGAATGGAGTCGTGGAGTCGCCGTTGGGCCTGTTGCACGCGATGGAGGTTATCCAACAATGGGCTTGCCACAGAGACCCGTCGTCGCGGGCGCGCGCGGACGTGTAGCGATCATACTAGCGATTATATGCTGGATAATCGCCGAGGTGTCTTGTTTGCGTGGCTGGGACAGATGTTGCCCAAAAGTCTTTCACTAGCGATCGTGAAAGATAGAGGAACGTAGCCCGTGCTTCAGGGGTGGAGGTGGACTATGAGGGTCGAAGGGGTGGCGAAATCGAGATACCGCCGGATGAGGGGGTTCAACTTGTCGGAAGTGGTGGAGCGGGAAGGGCGCGTACCTGCGAATCGGGCAGTAAGGGAAGATCCTCATGGGTCGCTGGCTTCAAGGAACAGACTGAGAGAGACGTTTTGTAAGGATACGAATGTTGGCGCGTGGGGAATGGGCTAGACTTACCAGGCTTGTGGCTGAACGTCCCCACAACGCCTTGTTGAAGGGACCTTGTGGAAGATGGCTGAGAATCTTGCAGACCCGCGCAAGTTTGACACGCGCTCCGTGAGCGGACACTACGTCGCAATGGGGGGGAGACTTCCGGAGGCAGGAATGGGCTGTGGGCGCGGGAGCGGAGCGGGGGAGGCAGGCAGGGTTCTATTGGCTGCAGTGCGGCGACGGCGACTGAGCGAGAAGGGGATTGGAGGAGGGACTGGCACGTACGTGGCTCCTCTGACTATAATGGGTACGCGAGGCGTGGTAGCGCGGGCGAGGGCACTCCACGGGAGGAGCGAGGGTAGCGATTGGATGCAGCCCTGACACGGCGAGAGGTGCACGGCTAAGCGGACACCAGAGCCGGGGCGGGACGTTGACGGCTTGAGGGCACCTGCTGAGGGGAGCGTATGGCACTTGGGGGTAGAGGGTATGTCGGGAAGGGACGCAGAAGTACGGCAGGAACCGACTGACGATACGCAGGCACTGGTGGGAGGCATAGAGGGTGGCAGCCGGTCCATCTGGAGGCTGTCGCTTCTGTAGGGAGTGTCGACGCGTGGGGGAGGGCCGAACAGCGCCAGCCAGTTGGCGTGGGTTGGGCGAGGAAGGAAGCAAGCCCAGTGACGGCTCAGGCGGACGCGATGGACGTCGAGGGGCCAAGTTGACTTGAGCACGCCCACCGACACAGCGAGCGGCGGTCACCGTCGTTGGGCCACGGCTGGCCGGCCCGGCAGAGCTAGATCTCGATCGACCCTCGCGTGGCCGTTCCGCCAATGCTCGCGGGCGCGGTTCCGGGCTCGGTTGAGCTCCCTTCCACGGTTTCTTCGCCACCCTCGCTATCCTCCACGCCCTATGGGTCTCGGTCGTCCATTCATACGCGATGTACCCTCTGCTCCCACATCAGCACTGTCCCAGACCCCACCTTCCAATGTTGGTTCCCCGCAAGATTCTTCACAGAACCATCGGACAAATCCCTCTTTCGAAGGACGGAGAATGTAGTCTCTGGTGCGCCCTTCGCTCTGTTGCGTACGTGATAACGTCACTAAACTGTGTGTATGCAATTGAGACTTCCGCCCCCGCGCCGCGTCCCTCTGTGTAGCAAGAGCGTCGGCTTCAGCAGGATCATTCCAACGATGTTCTACGGTAGGCTGCCTACGTACCCTGCAATCGCGCGTGTCTTCGACATCTGGATTTTGCGTTCACCCTACGTAGAGTATGGATGTAGTGGCATGTATTGGGCTCTATGGTGAGTATTCCTCGCATCAAACAAACGGGCATCCCTGACTCGATACACAGGACGGCCCCGACATCGAACGGCGGGACCATGCACATTTCCACCCTCCATTCAGGCAGAAGTCCTAGCATAGCCGTGCGTGAGCCGCGCCCTCCCATTTATGTTATATTTTCTCCCTGAGCCCCCTTATCCCTGAGCCGCTGTGGCACCCTCTGAACGCCGGCCAGATCGAACCTGCGCCTCGAGCGCACGAGAACCACTCTCGAACCTGGGGGATCAGGTTGGATTGGAAGGCATACGGATCTGCGATATCCAGTCCTAATAGCGGCGAATGTCTATACAAGGCTCCTTAGTGAGTTTGAACAGCCACGCGGTCAAGCTCTCTCATAGATGCGATTGCCATACTCCAGGGCAGATTCAATGGCCTCCTCCGTGTAGAATCCCCTCTTCTTAGATGCAGCTCGCGTCCCCAGGGATTCGCCCACCTGTTGAAGACCTGATAGACACCGCGTAGGGGTTACTTGAACGTCAGTTGACCGCTGTTAACACTGTATGGGCTGGGATGGTTGTGGACGAGTACACGAGTCCTTTGGCAAGGGAGCACTAGTGAGTTCGTGCACGTCTACACGTATTGCCATGCACTCATTCCCGCTTCTCCACCATTTACCCCTACTCGTGGATGTAGATCAGGCAGTCCTAGCTATCTCCTGAATAATACCATTCCCTACTGAATGGTTCGAGATAATACCGTTCGCTTCCCGACGTTGATCATCAACGCAAATTGAGCACCTTAAGGCTTAGAGCCCTGCGGTGTGTGCTAACACGAGATTGTTGTCTATTCTATAGTACTGAGGCCAAGTGTACAACAAATCTCTCGTCGCTGTCGGAAGCGCCCCTCACACCTTCAAGCCTCCTGGCGAGCGGCTCGCAATCAATCACCCTCAGCCCCTTGCATAGATCGTCGACGTTCGTCCCAGATACAAAACAGTCATTTCGTGGATGGCCATATGGGTAATCAGTTGTGATCAGCGTTGTAGATGGGGTTTTAATTCATCGGTCTTTGGCTCTTTTGCTGCTGTATGCGGTGGATCGTCAAAGGGCACGGCATATGAGGTCGTCGGACTCCGCGACGGCAAGTCAGAGTGTATACTATACAGAACTATGAATATATTTGGTTTAAGATGCAAAGCGCGCATACTATGGACCACCGTACGGCCACAGATGCCCAAGGCAACAACCTCAGGCCTCAATAGCGATTTCTCTCCAGCGTTTCGCTAGGCATGCCCACACCGGCCTTCCTCCGCGCACATGCTGTCCTCAAACCTGTCATCAACACTACCTTCTGAGGATGCACTGTACACATCGTGCCTACGCGCTCTCCCGCTCGCTGCGCGCACCTCGTGGCTGCCATCCGTCGCTAGGGCTCAACAACAACGGTCCGGTCAGGAGTGTGACCCAAACGCAGAGGGTGCGGTCGGGCGGCCATCGTGGAGAGCCAGGCGAGAGACGGCGGCACGAGGGTGGTATCTTCGCGCTCGCCGCTGCCCGATTCAGCTGCAGCGAAGCGTCGTTGGAAGCGCACGAGGGGCATCGCGAGGACTGTGGTCGGTGGTATGAGAGGCGGACGTCGGTCTCAGCCGGGCGCGCTTCTGCGCGCATTGTTCGAGTTGCGGCCTGGACCGCCGCTGGAGATGGGCCGGAATGGTGGGGCCTGGATAGAGGTGGATGTGGAGGGCCTCGCGAGAGGATGGACGCGCACGCGAGCTGGTCGCGCGACGGGCCAGTGCAGTGGAGTGCATCGCGCTCGGCAGGCGCGGGGTGTGTGATGGGGAGCACCGGGCCTGGAGTTTTCCTCCTGCACGCTCTCCGACAACGCGCGGAGATCTGAAAGCGACGGACCTTCAAGTTGGGGGGCGAGTGTCCAGTGACGCCGCACGCGCGTAGAGGTGAGCGCGGTGTGCCTAGACGCCGTGTCGCGCGCGCGCTCATCATGCGCCCTCGCGGAGCCTGCCCACAACATCCGCAACGCCTGCTACTTAACAGAATGACAACCGAGGGGTTGAGGATAGCAAGGACACTGGTCAATGTGCACACGCGCGCTCACGCCGCGCGGGGTGCGACCGCCCTGGGCGCACGCACGAAGGTGTACCAGTCGCGCACGGCCCATGCGCCATGCTCGCGAGCAAGCGGCACTCAGAGGGTCCAGCTGCCGCGCCGCGCGCGGACTGGCGCACGCAGCCCTTGCGTCGGCCCTTGTGCGTGCACATGAGCGATCGGACCAGCTGCGAGGGCGCGGCGGGAGGACGTGCTCTGAGGCCAAGTGAGCGGCGCGCCGTTCGTAGCCGCTGCCCTGCACGACCGCGATCTGAGCACGCATCGGTGGGCAGGGTGCAGCGCGAGACGCGTGCCGCCTTCAGTGGTCGGGCGTGGCTGCCGGTCCGCGAGGTGGGCATATGGTAGAGGTGCGATGGGCGGGCTTCTCGCGGGGCGTGCATATGTGCACTTTGAGAGATCGTGTGGCGAGGGCGCGAGGCGCGGACGGCTGCGGTATGGTGGCGCGAATGCTTGGCAGGACGGCAAGGAGAGGGAAGATGGGCGGACAGAGCGACCGCTATACAGCAACCGACCGAAAGCCCGGGGCTGCTTTTCGCGCAGCTGTTGGTGAAAAGTTGTCTGCGCATGCTTGCGGGACTGTAGGTGGGATAGTGACCCTCTTCAAAATTGTAGTTAGAGGATATGGCGCGATGTATCATCGTCGGGGGCGGAGACGAAGCGACGTATATGGCGAGTTGCATTGGGACCTGCGAGAAAGTTCGCCTTGGCCATGCAGTATGGGCAGATGCCGAGCGCTGAGATTTGAGAGGGAACCACGAGACGCAGAAAGTGGGACACGAGCGCCGTCCCGGGAGAGGCCACTCAGCCTGCAACAAGGGGCGGAGAGGGTGGAGTAGCGGCAGCATCCAGAGGGCAACCAATTATTAGGGGGCCGATGAGAGCGTGACTTTTGTGGAGCCCGATGCATGATCCGCTCGTCGCAGGCGCACGCTGGGTGGCTTATGAACGGGTCCCCTCACACAGCTAGCCGTGAGCGATCGCCCAGCTGCGGGGGGCCAGACCAGGCTCGGGATGACAGGTGGGCATTCTTGGGGGAGCGTCTTGACTGGGGAGAAGGGGAGAGCGCCACGGAGCGAGACAGAAGCCGGCGCCCGCATGCGGACCGACGGAGGCGAACGCGGTTGACGTTGGGGCAGCCTGGCCACGCGTGTGCAGCCTGCTGCAGTAGCTGGAGACGGCGGGAGCGGCACCGGCGGGGGAGTTGACAGAGAAGTGCATGCATAGCGGCAAGTGGCGATACCGAGCGAGCAGGGAAGCGCGACACGCCCAACGGGAGTGCAGCGCCCGAGACGCTGCCCGTCGGCGTCCATAAATAACCGAGAGGCCTAGGCCCTGCCGGCGCTTGTCATGTGGCCATGTGTCTGACATGCTCCAAGTGCCTGGAAAGCTCCAAGCGACGTGGACGCTACAATATTAATGGCAGAAGAGAAGCGGGGGTTTGGCTGACTAGAGGTAATTCAACGATAGCCCGGGGAGGTATACATCACTGATCGTCCGACGCGTCAACAACGACCAACCGTCCGTCATTCGTCGCAAGCGCTATCCGGTCTCCGCAAATGTCCCATCCTCCTCGACATTCGTAATAACTACTCGGAGTAAACCGGTAGGTAGAGGGAAGCCAACGCACACGGCGACGCTTCTCGCTGGGCCCCGCACGCCAAATCCATCCATCTGACTCCAAATAGTAGCTCGAAAACCGCGGAGGAGTGCTATTGCTGGGATGCGGTGGGGCCTGGGAGACGTCCCCGTCCTGTGTGGGGGGCGAGTCGTGGGAAGGAATCGGGGTGTATTCGTCATACGTGACGACGGCGCGACCATCTGCGGAGAACACAATGTGGTTCACCAGTTTCCTCGAGCCCTCAGCGTAGGCGCTGAATTCGTGTAGAAGGCGGGGAGCGACCCTGATTTGAGGGGAGTCTTGGGTAAAGGCTAGCTGGCAGCGCGCCGGGGGTGGAGAGCGTGGGGAAGAGGCATCCCATACAGACACCCTGCCGTCGCTACTTGCTCCTACTATGCGCATGTCGTCCAAGGAGAATGAGATGGAGCTGATCTCGTAGGTATGGTTGATTTCCCACAAGAGGCTGTCCGATGTGAGGTCGTAAAGGCGTATAGTGGGATATCCCTCGCCTCGGTAGCCCGATTCGACCGTTTCAGATGACGGGTGCCACCTTTTTGTGTCCACCCATTTGTGGAGCTCAGAACCCGAAGGAGGACCGTCATCCAAGGATGAGAAGAGAATGTGGTCCTTGCTCGACGAGATCGTGAGAGCCCAGATGTCGCACTCCCCACGATAGATATCCACGTCATTCCCTGTCTTTGTGTCCCAACCCCGGATCGTTCCATCCAGTGACCCAGAGATGAGCTGCCCCGAGTTCGGCGCGAACACGGTATGCACCACTACGTCCGCATGTCCAAGAAGAACGGAGGCGGAGTTGCTGTCTTCCCGATCATAGAAGACGATGGAGTGATCTTCCCGGCCTGAAAGCGCGAGCCGAGACCCATCAGACGACCATGTTAACGCGATGATCTCGGGACGGAGAGAAGTGCTGTCCGGACGCGCCATGGCGCTGACGACCTTGGCGCTCGGCACGTCCCACACCTGCACCGTCCCATCCTCAAGCGCCGCAGCGAGCACGTTGTTGTCGTGTGGCGAGAACGCGACCGCGCACACCGCAGTCTGCATCCCGTCGCTCGTGCCCGCCGGGTCGCCTGAAACCCCGGGGCGGCTGGCCTGCAACACGGCCGTGTCCCAGGTGCGCGCCGTTCTAGAGTGGGAGGAGACGAGGCTTGCGCCGTCGGGGGAAAATCGCAGGCGGTAGATTTCTTGCCCTCGAATCTGCTCGGATTCTCCTTGCGGCTTGCCGGTGGTGGGATCCCAAAGGCCAATTGAGGATTCGCGATCGAAGTTGCACCCGACGGCGAGGGAGGAGCCGTGAGGGGAGAAGTCGAGTGCCTTAACGTAGCCCGGCATCTCCAGCCGCCTGAGGGGATTGTAACCCGAGGAGGCGTCCGCAGCCCACAGAACGACCGCCTTGCCTCCTCCGCATGTGATCGTTTTGTCGTCCGGAGAAATGGCGACGGCGCTGACCGGGAAGTCGTGTTGGAGGGTGCGAACGCGGGAGATGTCCGGGAGGGACCAGATTCTGCACGTTTTGTCGCTGCTTCCGGAGAGCAAGAAGGACCCGTCGCGCGAGAATGCGACATCATCGACGGCATCAGAATGCCCTTTGAGCGTGGCTGCAAGCTGGATCTCGGCAGATTCCATGTTCCACAATTTGACTATCGTGTCCTGGGAGGCTGAGGCGGCATAGTCCCCATGATACGAGTAAGCCACGGACCAGATGTTGCTGGAATGAGGCTTCTGCGAGGAGAGACAGACACTTGTCTGAGCGTCCAATAAGAGAAGCGCCCCACTCTTCAATCCCGCGAGTACATCCTTCCCGTCGGGCGAGAACACCACGCTCAGGACGTGAGTCTCTTGTTTGAATGAAAGGAGCTCCCCTCCTATGGAAGCGTTCCACAGCCGAATCGTCTGGTCGCCAGACGCAGTGACCACGCGTTCACCATCAGGAGAATAACCAATGCAACCAATCCAGCTGGTATGGCCCTCCATTGTGGTGACATCCGCGCTCCAATGGATCGAGAGCCCAACTGGGATCCTAATGTTGCCGTCAAGATCTTGAGCATACGCCTCTCGGAGCTGAGATATTAACGGGCAGAATGGAAGGCCGGACGTGTACACGGCGGAGGCGGAGGCGTTGATCGCGGTATAACACAGTCGGATCATCCGCTCACAGTCTTGCAACAGACCAATTGTATCTGCACACACATTGAGTGAGTTGCTCTAGAAAAGTAGTCATGGATAGATATGTGTGATTCAGCGCGTGGTCATTATATTGGAAGCCTAGTGCGTACCGTCAGAGTACGTCGGGCGGCTTGTACGGCTTCGACGGCAATGTGCATGTCGCCGATAATACTAAGACCCTCGAGCCAATGCAGCAAATGCGTGGCACAGAACGTATTGAGAAGTTTAAGGGCTTCGTCATCGATCTCAGAGTTGTGTAGATGGTGAGCCCAGTGGCGCAAAGCGTACTGAATGTGAGACGGAAGGTAGTCACGGATGCGCGCGTGAAGATCAAGAACTTCGTTGTTACCGAATGCGATCTGATCCGCAGGAATTTGACACACATTCCGCCGGAGGACATGCTTCAGCACTGTGAGGCAGCGCTTCGCGAGGATATTGTGGTGTTGCCGAGGATGAACCAGGAGGCCCGGATTTGTGCATCTGGGAGGATCGATGAGGAAGTCGGGGAATGAAGGGTGGATAATTTGTATGACACCTCGTTCGGAGTCGTCCGGAAGGCTTATAATGGAGCTTAGAAGCTCGAGTCTTCGCCTAGACGTTCCAAGAGGTAATCCAAGGAGGGAGTCAAGAGCGGCGGGGGACACTTGGTCGCGTAAGAGAACAACAGAGCCTACAATGAACCTCAGCTCCTCCACCACTTCCTTGTCTGCATCTATAGGAAGCGCAGCATCGAGGACGTCGACATAGAGCTGCCCAAGGCTAGCTAGCGGCGAGTCCTTGTGAGACCCTTGCTTATTGCAGACCACGGTAAGCCGCTTGCGGGGATCACCTCTCCTTGTATCGGCAATAAACTTCAGGGCTGTTGCGATGAATATGAAGAGCCCGTATGCGAGTACAATAAGCAATGCCTTCTCCTCTTCGCTGGGCCAGGACACGTCCATGTGGGATTCTTCCCTAATCTGCTTGACTTGCTCCTCGACAAAGATAGTGATGTCCCGCTTCACGAGTTCGGGAGGGATCTCGTTCAGCGGGAATGAGTGAGTTTTTTGAAGGAGATTTTTGTAACGGAATCCATTCATGATGTGTGGTTCGGGGCGACCGGTGATGATAAATTTGAGCGGCCGGAGATCCTCAGCGAATGTGGAGAGTGCGACGAGGATGACCGAAGTCGTAGCGTCGTCATGACATTCATCAAGTGCATCAATTATAACTACTTGATCCTGAAGAGAAACGTCCCCCGCATCCTGCACAGCGCGCAGCGGCACGACGATAAGCTTCTCGAGTTGTTTGGAAAGGACGGAGTGGTTGATGTCAGGATGGGCAGCGAGAGCTTTTGCGACTTCGTCCGCAAAAACTGAGCTGAGTAAGCAGAGATGGTGGCAGATAGTCGGGAAGATGAGCTGGATATTGCTACGACCTCCGGTGCGCGCGCAGAAGAAGCTCGCACCCAGGATCTTCTCGCGATCGCACCACGCTGCTATAGTGTGGGCGATGGTGGACTTTCCCGTCCCCGCGAGCCCGTGGATCCATAGAATAGACAAGGTCCCCGGGATATGGAAAACTTGCACCAGAATACCAGCATCTTTGTCGCGCTTCGATCGGATCCAGGCCTGTATAGAGGATAGAACCTCCTTCCTTGTAGACGCAGTGCACTCGACCCGCCCGCTCCCGCTGTCGTCGAACCGCGCTTCACTGACGCACCGCAGTTTTAGGAGTGCTGAAGCACATAGTCAGCACCCGTGAGAGTGCGGCTTAAAAACGACCGGCCACTTGCCTGCGATGGTAGCCTCGCTGAGCCTCCACTCTCGTATCTGTGTACTCAGTTCCGAGACCCCAGCCTGTTTTTGAGATAATGCGTTAGCAGCTGTGTTTCAATAGATGGCATGTGAATCGACGGACTTTGACAGCTTCTTGCGTGGCATTAACGGTAGCATTGGTTGCATGAACAGCGCCTTGTATATCTTTGGTGACAACTTGGATGTTGTCGACGGCGATTCTCGTGGACAGCACTGTGTCGGTCTAATGAAATACAGTCGGTGATCAGTATCACGCGGCATATTTCGACGCCGAGCTCACCATAAGACCGGCAACTAGCGATGACAGCTTCTCGATGTGTCCTTTCAGTTTCTCTGTAATATCGTCCACCTGTGCGACTTGCTGTACTCGCGCGAGAAAATCCGGAGTGTCGAAGACCTTCACGCCAGAGGCCACTTGCGCTATATCCCTGAGGGGTACACAAACGAGTGTTGGTATGGATATGATGTCGCACATGGAGTCACGCACGTTTCGAAGCGCTTCAGTCGCTCTTGCATTTTTGGAGAGCATGCGTCGAAATCTGGAAGACCTCTGACCATTTCCTGCAGCGGGCGCACGCGCTCCTCGAAAGTACGGATAGTCTCGATGTTGGAGCTATATTTCTATACACGATACAACGCCATGAGACCGACGTCCTCTCTTTATTGAACATTTGAAATTCGGCACTTACCTCGTATATTTCCATGGAAGCAACGACGGCGCCCAGGGCGGCTTGGAGAGGAGGTAGCGCACCAGACACTTCCTTTGTGATTTTGAGCGCATGTTTCAAGCCGCCCATTACCGTCTTGGCCGCGTTGGACGATGCGGACGGAGATGAAACGGGGGCAACAGGAGGATCGGCCGTAGCGGGCGAGGCGGCGGCTTGGGCGCTGGTCTCTCTAGACTCTGTAGGGGTTGTCTTCTCGGGAAGAGGAGAAGTACTCGGCGCGACCGGAATCTGGGCGGTTTGGGATGGCTGGATGTGGGGCGTTTGTGGGGTAGGAGGTGCGTCGACGGCTCGCATCTGCTCCTCGTTCTCTCCACCGGACGTGGCTGACGGCGATTGTGTTTGTGATCTAGTGGAGGGCTCGGTGACTGCTGTCGACCGTGCCGGGGCTGCGACCGCGTCAAGCTCCGTGGTGATGCCAGTCGTGAGGGGATCCGAGGGGGATGACAGAGAGCGAGGCCCGATGGTCTGCTGGAATGAGGGTCCACCCCCTGGCGTCGCTGGAGAAGCGCCCGCCGCCGACGTGGCGACATGGATATCTTTCTTCGCAGAGTCGGTCGAAGGTTGGGTAGCGGACGCCTTGGATAATGGAGGATCAGGATCTGAGGCACACCCAAGACAAGGCACCGTCCTCTTGATCTTCCTCCATAGTTCCATGTCTTGTGCGAGACTGGAACAGGTTGAGCTGGGTGAACGGAGGGAAGAGAGGCGCAGAGGGGAGGAAGAGAGGACGGGCGGGCGGAGGTCCTGAGGTTCTTCAACGGAGTATAAGGTTTGTTGATAATAGTGCCGAGGGGCGTGGTGGCCCATTACACGCGATGTCGTGCAGGGCGGCCGCGGGACACCTACGGGCGGCATGCATGTCAAAGAAGCTACGCATAAGCGCCATGAAGATTGAGACTTCGATCTTGCGGGATGATAGAAGTAGGATGGGGAGGATTTCTTCAGGGAGGAGGGGCTGAGATCGCAGTCTCCACACTTGTGTCGAGCTGAAAAGCACTTTCCATACACTCGCCGGCATGTGGATCAGAAAGCGTGGCGGCTTCGGGATATATTCTGCTACTCTAGCAATAACATTTACGATAGACGCAACCGGTGCTTTGGTGGGGGTCAGAAGGGGAACGCAGGTTTCGAAGGTGCCAAACACACACACACCAAGAATTAAGAAACAGAACTTTTACGCCCCCATCACAACGAACTTGCACATTCCGCCTGCCCCACAACCCTAACGCCCAACACTTCTTATCGGTTCCCAGAACTTGAACTTGCAGGCGAGGCGCTCGCAGATCCATTCGAACGGTGCGCCAGTAGCCACTGAACGTGGGGTGATGGGATGTCAGCGAGTAGCTGTTGAAACCTTCATAGGTGTACGCAGAAGCGAGCTATGAGATTGAGTGTTGGGCGCGCACGTGTGTCCAGGTCAGAAGGAAGTGCTGTCCAGGGGAGCCGTGTTTGCAGAGGTCAATGGAACGCCCGCGGAGAAAGGCCTGTGGTAGCCGGCGGTGTGTAACGCGCAAGGTGGACGGAAAAGAGTAGTAGTGGGAGTTCGAGAGCGTGGCTGGCGTCGGCTAACGCGATTTGGCCAAGGGCATTGAGAACGCTCTGAGCACGAGCGTGGAGTGGACCTGGGGAAGACGAGACGATTGGCTAGACGTCAGGCCTTCAGGGGAGAGAGCATCCGGGTTGCCAAAGCGAGCTGTGGAGACGTGTCGGACGGGCTGGTCCGTCTCCGGGAAGGGAGCGCTTCGCTGTCATGGGCCAGGCCGTACGAGGGGACTCAGGGAGTAGCAGCTGAGAAGCATCCCGGGGGGCCGGTGAGAAATGCGAAGCAAAAGACAGCCCTTGCGCGCGACCAGGCGGGCGGTGACTCGCGCAAGCCCGAAGCCGGGTGGGCCGAGGCCTGTGACCGTATCCGTGACCGTAACATCACATGCAGGCTCCCCCAGTGTCCGCGACACGGTCGAGGCTGTTAACGTTAACGTTGTCGCCTGCCATGCTAGAGTCAGTTTTTCGCCACTCCTGCACCAGTCCCTAACCCCTCCTCTCGTGTCGTCATTCTACCCAGTCAACTTCTTTTTATCTGCTGTCACAATGATCAGCCCCCCTAATCCAAGTCCCGAGGAAGGCCCTCATGCTGATTGAGGATGACGAGATATGTACTTAAGGCGTTGGCCGTAGGTGAGGTATCATGCATAATCCCATCGCTGTACTCGCACTTATACTGTCAACTTCGCTGCTGCTGCGTGCTATCTCAGAAGACTGGTATCGTCGTCTGCTCCCTCGCCCCATCTCTCATCTCTCGCCTGACCCTGTCCTCCACCCTACACTGCCGGCAGGTTTCTCTAAGTACTATTGGTTTGCACGGAGAAGGGATGGTTTGCGGCCATCATTCGTGTGTAAGCTCCTTCCTGTAAGGTGAATGCAGCGCTCCTGGTCCTTTACAGCTCTATTGGGACAGGTTCCAGCTCGATCGTTCCCCAGGACTGGTCCCGCCTACACCTCAGACAACCGCCGACGAAGGGGATGCTCGCTTTTGTATGCGCCCTCAAGAATCAGAAGAGAAGAATTCTGCGACCTACGTCGACCATGATGGGTTCGCGTGGTGCATGGAGTGCGGTTGTGTCTAACTGCGGATGCAAGCAGTCATTCCATGCACGGTTTGCGTCGTTTGTGCGCTCTTGTGAGCCTGAGGCGAGTGTTCTTGTGAGTGTTTTCTCTCATTGGATAAGTCGATCTCGAATGACAGTGGTCGTCGGCGGTGCAGGGCGCGACGTATGAAACCCAGCGGACATACATATATTTCATGGTTCCCGTCGGATTTGCGGTGCTCATGGGGTGCCTCCCGAATCCGTCTCCCCACCCGGATAAGGTAGACGTGCATCCTCTCTGCGGGGTCCTCGTTGCCGCATCACTGACGAACATGCTTAGGGCGTCCCCGTCGTCTCCAGTACCAGTTCTGGACAAGATTCGAGAAGTTTCGTACTGTACGTACTGTAGTATATATCATGCGGTGTCCTAGCTCTGTGCACCTAGGACACAGGACGTATCGTGGATGGTTAGTCGAGTGCACTCAGACTATCCAATAAGCCATACGCTCATGCGGCGGTGCCACAGGTTACGCATGACGAGACTAGACTGTTTTGAAGCTTATTCAAAGTGCACTATTTCGCGGGCACTGCGTACCGACGCACTTTGCTCCCGGCTCCCTCATGTACATTACCATCAATTGTAAATATATTTGTTTTACCCTACACAGGTATTCGGAGACTTGGACACCCACCCCCACGCGCACTGTTAATCTTTCGGTTAAGCATGAATACATCGGGGGCGGGTGCAATGGGTACAGCGTTGTGCTCACTCGCCCTAGCAGCCCTTCATCTTCCATTTTCCTCCCCTGAATATCCTTGACCTTCACACTTACGCATAGACGCGGAACCTCAAAACCTACACCACAACCCCGCTCAATGTCTCATCTGCTTCAACCCAGAAAGCGTCTACCACTATTACACTCATATTTACAAGCCGCGCCCAACGCCCGACCCAGAAACCCTCATCATGACTCGCTCGGGCCGTCGCTGCGCGGTCCTAATGGTCCGTGGGGCTGGGGCGTCCCGTCCACGAAGACGGGCACAGCGCAGGCGGCCACGCGCTCGCCACGGGAAGCAGTCGCAGCGACGTCGGCCCAAGCCAGAGGGGCACCAGGAGCCTGCGCGCGGCGCGGCCCGCGTCTTAGGGTGTGCGCGGCAGAGGGCGCGGGGCGCGCGCGCAGTGGCTGGGAGAGCGGCGGGCTTGGCGCGGTCTGGGGGCGCAGCACCGCGGCGGCGGCGGGATGGGGTTTTTGTCTGAGACTGTTGAAGGAGTTATTTCGAGCATGGGCGGGAGAGGGAGGTCGTGCCGAGGGGCGGGCAGGCAGTGAGCCGCCGCCCTACCGCACGCGCGCATACAAGCTACGCCCAGCATTAGGTTGTGGAGCACCCGATCGCGCATCGCGCGGGCCGCCACGGCACAATCCACAACAACCCGCGAGGGCCGGGGCATCCAGGACGGCGGGCACAGCGCGCGAGGCCTGGTGCTAGCTACAGGAAGCAGCCGCAGCGGCGTCGGGGGCTAGAGGGGCACGAACAGGCTTGCACGCGTAGCCCCTCGATTCGGCGCGCACGAACTGTCCTTCGATGTGCGTGGCGGACCACAGGGAGTCCGTGTGTGGTGTCTGAAGGAGGGGCTCTGGGGCTTGATGTGGCTTTATAGTGCATCGTTGAAGGCCCGTTGGCGGGGCCCGCTGCCTGTGACCCAAGCCCCCGCCACAGCGCGCTAGCCTTTCCAGCGTCCTCCCGCGTATCCCGACCGAAAGCACTGCACATGTGTGCGATCGCGCTGTCTTCGGGGAAGCGCACGTGAGCAAGTTTGCCTCGCGTGTATTGCTTGCGAGCAGAGCGCAGCATTGAAAGGGTGAACATGTGGCGCGCGATGCAAACGCCGCCGCGAGGCCACTCGGGAGGGTGACGGGGGCAGTCGGTAGCGGCGCGCGGCACTACCGCGGCGCTTCGGGACGCATGCAGCCAGCGCCGCCGGGCCTCCAAGCTCTGCCGCTCGGGGAGATGCGCATCAACAAGTGGAGAGGATGGTTTGGTTGATTGTCTTCAGCCCTATGACGCCCAGCTATAAGAACGCTGTTGGCCCTGCGCGGCGGGGAATAGGGCGGTGCGCGTGCTCATACGGTGCGGGCGCGGGGCTTGCGCTCGCATGACCGTGTCGAGCGGTCGACAGAGGCGGCGCGTCGCGCACAGAGGCCAAATGTCCATACGGCAGCCAACATGGCACGCCGCGCTTGTCGCTTCAATGGCGGCGGCGCGCAGCCTATGTTACTCCGGACCCGGAGAAGCGATGATGGGCAGACCAGGGGCGGCGGTCGTAGGCTGAGTAAGGCCCAGGGGGCTAGTCATGGAAGCGGGAGCGGGAGCGTGGCTGTGGAGACTCGCCCAGCACGTCGATCAGCTAAGCAGAGGACGGGGAGTATGAGGGAGAATTGGTGTGCGCATTGAACGCCCTCGGGCAATTGGGACAGCGCGATGGTCGCGCCAGGGCTTCCCTATTCAAAATGGCCCCTCGTACGGGATCCTGAGGGACAGCTACTTGGAGGCAGATAAACGGAGCCGAAGAGACCACGACGGGCGACGCTTCCTCATGTCGGGGGGCTGAGGGCCCGTCATGGGCGGTGACGGCGGTGCGGCGGCGTCGAGCACGAGAGCCACGTGGCAGACGTCCGGGGAACTGGTCGGGTCGAATGCGCGCAGAGGGATTTCACATGTCGCGGGGGAAGTGCCTTGACCTGAAAGCAAGGCTTGTTGAGAATGGACGAAGGATTAGAACAGGGGCTAACTTACGACGGGGAGATAGATAGGAAGACAACCTTCAGGGCGTTCATCCAGACACACAGACGGTTCTGTTGAGGTGACGGAGCACCCCAGGGAGCGCGTATAATGAGCGTCGGCGCAGGCTATAAGCATTATAGGCCATTGGGATTGCAGGAGCCCTTGAACTAAACATTAGAAACCGGGGTCCAAAGCATTCAACAGACACCTACATCGTCCCGGCAACCATGCTCCGTAGGTTTCCGCGCTTGGCCGTTCTCGATCTTCAATCCAATGTGGAGGGCCCCAAACACCTCAACACAGCACAATCTAACGACACACGAGACGTCACCTCAACACCTCGCACAAAGAGCGCCACCCGTAGCCCTACCGCACCCGCCCCTCCTCGCTGAACCCCACGCTGCATCGAGATTCCACCATCGCGACCCGCACCGATCGCCGCTGCGCGATCCTTGACGATCCGCGGGGGCCGGGGCGACCAGGAAGACTGGCACAGCGCAGGCGGCGACGCGTCTGCAGCGGGACGGGGCGGCAGCGGCGTCGGTCCAGACCAGCAGGGAACCCGCGAGCGAGCGCGCGGCGCCGCCCGACGTGGCCCGCGCGCGCGGTCCTCGGGTGCGCGTGGCGCGCGCGCGGTGGCTGGGAGAGGGGCGCCGGGATGGGTTTGGCCGCGGGCTGGAGAGCGGGGTAGGAGGCGTGGGGGCAGCGGTGGAGAGGGCTTTTGCCTAGAGGACCGTTTGAGGACTTTCCAGGCCGGGCGGTAGAGGGACGGCGAAGGGCGGGCAGGGAGGAGGGGCGCGCTTGACGGGGTGCTGTTCGTCGCGCCTGTCGCGCGCAATGGGGTTTGCCTAGCAAAGGGTTTGCCATAGAGAACTATTGTTGCGGGCGCGCACGGATGTGCAGCGATCAAACCAGCGAGTCCATGTTTCATAATCGGCGAGGCGTCTCGCGCGCGGCGGGGAGCCAGGCGACGGATGACATCGCGGACTTGCGCGATGGTCTTTCACTAGAAATGGCGGAAGAGTGAGGGGTGTATGCCTTGATTAAGGGGATTGGGATGGACTGTGAGGGTCGGAGGAGGGGCGAAACTGAGAGATCGAAGGATGCGGGGATTCAACTTGGCTCAATTTCGGAAGGGGTAGAACGGGAAGGGCACGTACCTACCAGTCGGGTGATAAGGGAAGCTCTTCATGGACCGCTGACTACGTGGACTAGGTCGGGGGGGATGTATTGTAAGGACGCGAATGTCCGCGTGTAGGCAACGGGCTGGACTCACCAGACTTACGACGGAACGGGCCTACAGCGGCGTGTTGAAGGGACATTGTGAAAGATTGCTGAGAATCTTGCGGACACGGGCCAGCTTGAGACGCGTTCCGTGAGTGGGCACTACATCGAAGTGGGGGGAGGTCTTGCGGAGGCAGGAACAGGCATCGGGCGCAGGAGTGGAGCGGGGGGCGGGCAGGGCTCCATTGGCTGGAGGGCGGCGACGGCGATTGAGCTACAAGGGGATTGGAGGAGGGACTGGCACGTACGTGGTTCCTCTGGCTACTATGGATGCACAGGGCACGATAGCGCGGCGGAGGGCGCACCACGGAGAAGAGCGCGGGCGGCGATTGGAGGCGGCCCTGACGCGGCAAGAGGTGTCATGCTGCGCGAGTATCAGAGCCGGAGAGGGGCTTTGACGGCTTGAGGGCACCCCGCTGAGGGGAAGCGTACGACCCTTGGAAATGGAGGGTGTGTCAGGAAGGGAGCCAGAAGCACGGCGGGAACCGACTGACGATACGCAGGCACTGGTTGGGGGCATAGAGGGCAGCCGGTCCACCCGGAGGCTGCGGTTTCTGCAGGGAGTGTCGAGGCGCGAGGAGGGGGCCGGGTGGGGCCAGCCAGTGAGCGTGGGGGAGGCGAGGAAGGAAGCAGGCTCCAGTGACCGCCGAGGGGGACGCAATCGATGTCGAGGGGAGTCTGAGTCGACTTGGGCACGCCCACCAACACAGCGAGCGGCGGTCGTTGGGCCGCGGCAGGCCGGCCCGGCAGAGTGAGATCTCGATCGAGCCTCGCGTGGCCATTTTGCCGCGCCCCCGCCCATTGCTCGCGGCGACTCCGAGCGCGCGGCTCTGCCTTGCACGGTTTCTTCGCTCTCCTCCGCTCGCCATGTATACCAGTCGTTCATCAATATGCGACGGCCCTTCTGTCCACTCTTCAGCGCTGTCTCAGACCCGAACTTCCACGTTCGGCGCTTCGCCGTATTCCTTACAGCACAATCGTCTGGACATCACCAACGCTCAGACACAAATCCTCCATAACGGAGAACGCAGTCTCTGGTGTGCCCCTCGTTTCCAGTATGTGCAGGATATACTCACTAAACGCCATCCACTAAGACCCGCGCCCCACATTGTGCGTCTCTGTGCGATGTATCACACTCGATCTCGGCATTCCAACGGTGCACTGCCAGTTGCACCCTTCAACGATGCATATCCTCGCAGTCGGAGTTTCGCGTCATGCATGCGGATAGCGAGGGCTCGGGTACGTGGTGCGTACTCCTTGTACTGCATAGACGGGCATCCCTGATGGAACCCATTCGACGGCCGTGCAGCGTTGCCGTTGTCTTCCAGCCTCTTTCATGTGGGTTCCCTGCTACTTTCAGCGCGGCTCGCCTCCCCGGAATCTGTTCACCTCTCGAAGACCCGATGAATACCGCCGTAGAAGGAGCATTTCAGTATCAGCCGACCTCTGATGGCAACGTATGGGGCCGGGATGGCTGCCGGCGGAGGTGCACGAGTTTCATGGGATGGAAGCACTAGTAAGTTTACACATCTCTACACGTATCGGCATACGTTCGTGGCCATAGCATTACCAGGGTAGGATTATATAACTGTCAAGACTCTCGGCCCCACGAAGTCCGCCTCTCTCAACGCCTGTTTTTCCTCCGCTTTCCGCCTAACCTGATATCAAACATCCACTCCCCAAAGGTTTCATGCCCTGCTAGATGCTTTGGGAAAATGCTGGTCGTCGCCGTTTCCTGCCCGACGCTGGCCAACGACGCAATTGAACACGTTCTTCGAGCCCTCCCAAATGTGTGTATACGAGATTGTCTTCTATTATGCAGTGCTAACACAAAGCACGCAGCGAATCTCTCGCTGCAATCGGACGTGCCCGTCACGCTCTCGAAGCTCCCAAGCAGCTCGCAATTGGCCACACGTCGCTCGTCTCCTTGGACAGATCGGGGATGTTCATCCCAGATATAAGAAGGTCATCTCGTGAGTAGCCATATGCATAACCGGTTGTGATCCGTGTTGTATAGATGGGGTGCTAATTCGTTGGTGTTTAGCTCTTTTGCAGCTGTAAGGGGTGGATCGTCAAAGGGCACGGCCTATGAGATTGTCGGACTCCGTGAACGCAAGTCAGAGTGTGTATACTGCGTCTAGAACTATGAATAGATTTGGTTCAATATGTAAGGCGCGCATACTACGGATCGCTGTACGTCCACAGACGTCTGCGGCAACAACCTCAACACCCAATTCTCTCCAGGGTTGCACCACACATGCCCCACCGGCCTTCCTCCGCGCGCCTGTTATCCTCAAACTTGTCAGTAACACCGTCTCCCGAGGGTGCACCGTACACATAGTGCCTACAAGCTCTCCCGCTCGCTGCGCGCACCTCGCGGCTGCCATCCGTCGCTAGGGCTCACCGACAAGGGCCCGGTCAGGAGTGTGACGCAAACGCAGAGGGGGAGGTCGGACGACCGTCGTGGAGAGCCAGGCGAGAGACGGCGGCACGAGGGAGGCATCTTCGCGCGCGTCGCTGTCCGATTCAGCTGTGGCGAAGCGTCGTTGGAAGCGCGCGAGGGGCATCGCGAGGACTGTGGTCGGTGGTACGAGAGGCGGACATCGGTCCCAGCCGGGCGCGCTTCTGCGCGCATTGTTCGAGTTGCGGCCTGGACGGCCGCTGGAGATGGAACGGGGGATGGAACGGTAGGGGTCCGGATAGAGGTGGATGTGGACGGCCTCGCGAGAGGGTGGGCGCGCACGCGAGTTGGTCGCGCGATGAGCCAGCGTGGTTGAATGCATGGCCCTCAGCGGGCGCGGGGAGTGTGATGGGGCGCACCGGGCTTGGCGTTTTCTTCTTTTACGCCCTCCCACGACGCGCGGATATCTGAAAGCAACGGACCTTCAAATTGGGAAGCGAGTGTCCAGCGACGCCGCCCGCGGGCGCGGAGAGGTGAGCCCGGCGCGCTTAGACGCCGTGTCGCGCGCGCGCCCGAGCGCGACCCCGCCGACTGCATCCGCAACCTCTGCTAAGTAGCAAAGTGACGACCGCGGGATCGTGAATAGCCAGGAAACTGGTTAGTGTGGTAGCGCATGGGGTGCGACCGCCCTGCACGAGCGCGCGCGCGAAGGTGTACTGGTCGCGCGCAGCCCATGCTCGCGGGCAGGTGTCGCTCAGAGAGCCCGGCCATGGCGTTACGCGCGGACTCCGGTGTGGCGCGCGCAGCCCTAACGTTGACCCTCGTGCGTGGGTATGCGCGATCGGTCCAACTGAGAGGGCGCGGCGGGCGGACGCGCTCTGAGGCGGGGTGAGCAGCGTGCCGTTCGTAGCCGCTGCCCTGCACGACCGCCGCGATCCGAGCGCGCGTCGGTAGGCAGGGTGAGGCGCGAAACGTGCACCACCTCCAGTGATCGGGCGGGCGGCCTGTCCGTGCGGTGCGCAAATTGGAAAGGGACAATGGGGGTGCGCATATATGCACTTTGAGAGATGGTGTGGCGAGCGCACGAGAGTTTTCACCACCTTTGTTCTTGTTCATAGCGGTACCCTTCGCGTCCTCACCCCCGTCCTCCTCAGCTTCCATGTTGAACTGCATATCATCATCGCCGGCTGCCTGGGTTGTAGGTTTCTCCTCTCCCTCAGGTTCACTGCTTCGACCCCGTTCGTCGCTCCAGACTCGCCGTCAGCATTCTCCTTGGAGACGGTGTCTGCTACAGGCTCACTCAAGTCTGGATCAGCCCGACTCAAGGTCCATGGTGAACATGTCCATCCTCCCCCGCCACCCCGTCTTCCGCACACGCGTGCGCATCGCCTAGAACTCAGGAGCCGGATCGTACTTCTCCGCGAACCATGGAGACTTCCGGTGATGCTCGAACATGCGTTGATGCTACCAACAGACCCCATCACGTTGAATATCGAGATAAATAGGGATGGTAACGGGGCACGCACCTGCTGGGCCACGAACTCCTTTTTGTACTTCTCCCAACAACTTCGAATCCCATTACGCGGCATCCTGCTCGGCGGCATCGTCCGTGGTGTCCTCTTCCATTGCCTGCTGGGGATAGTAGTACCGGAGCCATTCCGCATACTGCTTCAGTGTGGTGGGGTAGTTACTAGTCGAACGTATGAGGGTCCGGCGGGTCTCGACTCTCGACGAGAAATATAAGGAGGTGGATAGGCCCCACGCTCGTATCCGTAGCCGCGTCAATGCACTTCTTGACAACCATGTCAGAATCTTGAACATATAGATAAAGCTCGGACAGCTCACCGTAGTATCAAATCGAGGCCTGGGCCCATACCTGTCGCGCTTCACGCCTATACAGGAAAGTAGAGAGAGGAAGCCTCACAGTCGTCAATCTTGACAGAGCTGTCAATGACGACGGCAATGCGAATGCTGATGCGTGTTGCCCAGGAGGGTCCAACGAGTGTCGGGTGCGGTGGGTATGCGGGAGGTGACGAGGTATCCAGGTATCGACAGCGGGTGGTCGGTAACGATAGAAAGGGATGATGGTGCTTCACTAGCTGCCCGCAAGCACATCGCACCTAGTTGCGCACGCCGCCGAAGAGGGAGAGGAGTAAGTGAAGGTCGACAAGTAGCTCCACATGCGAGCTGTAGGTAAATGTTAACAGGGTAATGTTGATCGAAAAGCGCTGAAGGGCTGGCCTATACGCTTGCGCGCCAGGCGTTGGAACCGCCCGACCGCCCAAGTATTGACCTGTTGTCCTCAGTACAGTTTAAGTAGGTAGTGACTCCCTAGAAGAGCGATCCTAGTGAGCCAAGCGGGGGAGGCTGGCATACAGATGACTTCAATTACTATGAGCGGCGGCGAGGTGGACACGTGACTAGGGCGACCCCTAGGGGCGGGCGCCTGATGCGTGAGCGCTTGACCTGCGCGCGCGCGCGATCAATTCATCCACGGCCAATCCGCGCACTATAGTGGTGGCGCGCGGATGCTTGGCAGGACGGCAAGGAGAGGGAAGGGGGACGGACAGAGCGACCGCCATACAGCGACCGTCCGAAGGCCCGGGGCTGCTCCTCGAGCAGCTGTTGGTGAATGCTCAGCGCTCAGCACTCAGCACTCAGCAAGGGGCGGAGCGCGTGGAGTAGACAGCAAGCATTCAGAGGCCTAGGGTGTCCGACTATGAGGGAGCCGATGAGAGCACTCTTGTGGAGCCCGATGGATCCGCCCGTCGCACGCGCACGCGATGGGTGGCTTATGAACGAGTCCCTGCACATAGCTAGCCGTGCACGGCATCAGTAAAGTCGCGCACAGCTTACTGACTTAAACGCCTTACGGACGCCGTTAAGTTGGTAAGGCGGATAAGGCAAGTAAGTCGTAAGACGTTAGACTCATGAGTATTAAAGATACTTTGCGTATGTGCGGAGGAGAAGGCGATGCATTGTATGTTCTGGTGACCGGCTCTCATGTTTTTTCGTCCTGTTTTCTATGGTGCAGCTCGTGCTCGAATAGTACTAGTATGTTTTACATACGGGCAGTGTGGCATCATCTCTCGGAGATTGGAGATGGTGTAAGTTGTAATAGAATAAAACTCGATATGACATACAGATACACAAGGACGAGACAGGCCAGCAGAAGCTTCAAACGCCTGTAAATGCCTGCAGCAGAGTAGGCCGTACCAAGGCCACCGTGGACTTAACAGAAAAAACGATACGGTCGAAGCGCCCACAGGATGGCGTGCTGGTTGGGCGCTCGCCTGACCACGTCACTGCTCCGACTCCCACTATCTCCCAGATTTTGCTCTGTCCCATTCTCTTCCGCTGCGCTCCCTGGTTCTCCTTCGTTCCCTCCACAGCAATGTCTCGCAAGTGGCAGCGTGCTGTTCCTCACAAAACGTCTCACATTGCCAACCACACTTTCCTGGACGCGTACCTCTACTACTTCTGTGTGCAGGTGAGGAACCTGTGCAATGTCAATGCCCATCTTCATCCCCGCCCAGGTCTAAATCTACCCGGACAGTGACGCGCACGAGCGCACCCGCAGGGCGCCGGCGAGTGCAGGGGACGTCACGATGCTCGTGGAACCGAGCTTTGACGAGAATAATAACTATCTCGAGGCTACTGTGTGACACTGGGGTAAGTGATTCTGTTTGGTCCAGGTTTTCTTGGGGATGGGGTCTTCGGGAAGGGCTTGAGGACTGCAGCGACGTGAGCGGGGCACTTGGGTTGTTTATGGGAGTGCGACGAGGCGGTGTGGAAGCAAGTGTTGAGGGTATGTCAACCGTTGCTTGACAGGTCGTTGCTCTCTCGGTGTTCTGGGTTGCACCGGTCCACCCGCTCATGTGTGTGTATACACAGCTGCCTGGGTCCCGCGTGCGACGACAATGCGGGGTGCCTCCTCCCGGACCGAATCAAGCAGAGCACGATCTCGTGCAAGGTGCGCCAGCCCTCCCGCCCATCTAGTGCCCGCGCTCTCGCTCATAGTGCAATGGGTGTAGGAGGCTGCGGTGCTCTTATAAAGTCCTGTACGCTGTGGGAAGATGAATACCCCCAATTGCTACAGAGGCTCGCGTGAACGGCGACGACAGACTACGCCCCGCTGGAGGGGAAGGTGGGGTGAGTGTCCGGTGCGTCTCTCTTTCTAAGCGTGCTCGCCGACGCGTTTCTGTATCCCCGTTCATTCTCGTACTTGCGAATACCTCTCCGGGTGGGTCATGCGTGTAAGCGGGGCACGCCCGTTGTAGTGTGTGAATCGCATTTGTGGGGGCAGGAAAGGCGGCGGTGGGGGTGTGGAGAGGCAGACACAGGGCCAAGCAAAAGCCGGACGACGTTTTATTGTAGTTCGATGTATTAGCACACTATGAATGTCATGGATTTCTATCACACCGCCCGAGCCGGTCTTAGCAACTTAACAGTCGTCTTAACAAACTTACGGGGCTCGTCTTAACGACAAATGTTGTGCATCTTAAGGATTTCAGCTTAACTCGTCTTAGACCGTCTTAATGCCGTCTTAAGGCACTTAAGGCACTTAAAGGCCCTTTTAAGACGCGTTAAGACATTTCCGAGTTTACTGATGCGGTTGTCCAGCTGCGGGGGCCAGACCAGGCTCGGGATGACAGGTGGGCATTCTTGGGGGAGCGTCTTGGCTGGGGACAATGGGAGAGCGCCACGGAGCGAGACAGAAGCCGCCATGCGGGCCGACGGAGGCGAACACGGTCGATGTCAGCGCAGCCTGGCCACGCGCGAGCAGACTGCTGCAGTGGCTGGAGACGGTGGACACGGCACCGGCGGGCGAGTTGGCCGAGAAGAGCGTGCATGGCACCGAGCGACTGTGGGGCAAGCGAGGATGGATCCGGAAGCACATATGACAGGCCCAATGGGAGCGCAACGCCCGGAGAGACTGCTCGTCGGCGTCTACAAATAACCCGGAGGCCTAGGCCCCGCCAGCGCTTGTCGAGTGGCCATGAGCCTGACAGGCTTGTCGCTGAACGGCTCCGAGTGACATGGCCGCTACAAATGCAGAACAGAAGCGATGGGGATTGGCTGACAGTACGGAATAGAGGTAATACAACGACAGCATGGGGAGGAGTACATCACTGATCGTCCGACGCGTCAACCACAACCAACCGCCCGTCATTCGTCGCAAGCGCTATCCGGTCTCCGCAAATGTCCCATCCTCCGCGCACTTCCCAGTGCCCCTGACCTGGGGTGAACCTGTAGATAGACGGAAGCCACCGCACACGGCGACGCTCCCCGTTGGACCTCGCACGCCGAATCCATCCGTCTGGCTCCACATAGTAGCTCGAAAGCAGCGACGAAGCGACATTGCCGGAATAAGGTGTGGTCTGGGAGGTCTCCCCGTCCTGCGTGGGCGGCGAGCCGAGTTGTGGGATTGGGATGTATTCGTCATACGTGACGACCGCCCGGCCATCCGCGGAGAACGCAATGTGGTTCACCAGACTTTCTGAACCCTCGGCGCAGGCGTTGAACTCGCATAGAAGGCGGGGTGCAATGCCATTCTTGATGGGGTCGTGGGTGGGGGCTGGTTGGGAGCTCGAGGATGGAGGATGTACGGGAGAGGCGTCCCATACAGATACCCTGCCATTGGCACTTGCTCCTGCTACCCGCATGTCGTCGAAGGAGAATGAGATAGTGCTGATCTCGTAGGTATGGTTGATTTCCCATAGGAGCGTGTTCAATGCGAGGTCGTAAAGGCGTATGGCGGGGTATCCCTTGTCCCGACGAGTTTGTGCCCCTTGACAGAACGGGTGAAACCACCTTGTCACCACCATCGCCTGTGACCCGGTCCTTGAAATAGAACTATCATCCAAGGATGAGAAGAGGATGTGGTCTTTTTTGGATGACGTCGCGAGAGCCCAAATCTCGCATTCCCGACGATGGATCTCCGCATCATGCCCCGTCTTCGCGTCCCAACCGCGGATGGTTCCATCTAGCGAGCCCGAAATGAGCTGCCCAGACTCCGGCGCGAACACCGTCCGCACCACGACGTTCTCGTGTCCAAGAAGAACGGAGGGAGAGTTGTCCTGTCCCCGATCGTACAGGATGATGGAGTGATCCTCCCGGCCTGAAAGCGCGAGCCGAGACCCGTCGGACGACCATGTCAACGCGACAATCGGGGGACGGAGAGAAGTCGTGTCCGGACGCGCAATGGTCTCGACGACCTCCGAGGTCGACACGTCCCACACCTGCACCGTCCCGTCCTCAAGCGCCGCGGCGAGCACGTCCTTGTCGTGTGACGAAAACGCGACCGCGCACACCGCACTCTGCACACCATCACTCGTGGCCGCCGCGTCGCCCGAGTACCCGGGGCGGCTCGCCTGCATCACGGCCGTGTCCCAGATGCGCGCCGTTCTCCAGTGGGAGGAGACGAGGTTTGCGCCGTCGGGGGAAAATCGCAGGTGGTAGATTCCTTCCCCTCGACTCTGCTCGGATTCTCCGAGGGGCTCGCCGGTGGTGGGGTCCCAAAGACGAATTGAGGATCCGCCATCGATGTCGCACCCGACGGCGAGGGAGGAGCCGTGAGGGGAGAAGTCGAGTCCGCAAACGAAGCCCGGCATCTCCAGCCGCCTGAGGGGATCGGAACCCGAGGAGGCGTCCATGGCCCACAGAACGACCGCCTTGCCGCCTCCGCATGCGATGATTTTGTCGTCATGAGGAATGGCGACGGCGTTGACCTGGAAGTTGTGTTGGAGGGTGCGAACGCGGGAGGTGTCCGGGAGGGACCAGATTCTGCACGTGTTGTCGAAGCTTCCGGAGAGCAAGAAGGACCCGTCGCGCGAGAATGCTACAGATCTGACCCAACCAGAATGCCCGTTGAGGGTGGCTGTAAGCTGCATCTCCGCGGATTCCATGTTCCACAGTTTGACCGTCCTGTCGCTGGATGCTGAAGCAGCATAGTTCCCCTGATACGAGTAGGCCACGGACTTAATGTCGCGGGAATGAGGCTTCTGCGAGGAGACACAGACACCAGTCCGAGCATCCAATAAGAGAAGTGCTCCACTCTCGAGTCCTGCGAGTACATCCTTCCCATCAGGCGAGAACGCCACACCATAGACCTCACTCTCCTGCGTAATAGAAAGGAGCTCTGCTCCGGTGCGGGCGTTCCAGAAGCGAATAGTCTTGTCGTCAGACGCGGTGACCACACGCTCGCCATCAGGAGAATAAGCAGCGCAACGGATCCAGTCAGCATGGCCTTCCATGGTGGTGACATGCGCGCTCCAACTGCTCGGTAGCCCAACCGGGATGGTAATCTTGCCGTCGAGATCTTGAGCGTAAGCCTCTCGGAGCTTGGAGATTGATGGGCAGAATGGAAGGCCGGACGTGTACACGGCAGAGGCGCAGGCATTGATCGCCGTATAACACAGTCGGACCATCCGCTCGCAGTCTTGCAATAGACTCATAGTATCTGTGTACGCATTGAGTGAGTGGCTCTAGAGAATTAGCCATGGATAGATATGGACGGATTAGCACGTGGTCGTTGCACTTGAATCCTAGTGCGTACCGTGAGAGCACGTCGGACTGCTTGTAAGGACTCGACGGCACTGTGCATGTCGCCGAGAATACTAAGGCACTCGAGCCAATGCAGCAAATGCGTGGCACAGAACGTATTGAGAAGATCGAGGGCTTCTTCGTCGATCTCAGAGTTGTGTAGATGGTGAGCCCAGTGACGCAAAGCGTACTGAATGTGAGACGGAAGGTAGTCACGGATGCGCGCGTGAAGATTGGGAACTTCGTTGTTAGCGAATGCGATTTCGTCTGCGGGAATTTGGCACGCATTCCTCAGGAGGGTATGATTCAGCACTATCAGGCAGCGCTTCGCGAGGAGATTGTTGTGTTGCCGAGGATGAACCAGGAGGCCCGGATTTGTGCATCTGGAAGGATCGACGAGGAAGTCGGGGAATGAAGGGTGAATGATTTGTATGACACCTCGTTCCGAGTCGTATGGAAGGCTAATAATGGAGCTTAGGAGCTCGAGTCTTCGTCTGGACGTCCCGGGGGGTAATCCGAGGAGGGAATCAAGAGCATTGGGAGACACTAGATCGCGTAAGAAAACGACAGAGCCTAAAATTGTCCTCATCTCCTCCACAATCTCGTTTTCTGCATCGGAAGGAAGCGCAGCATCGAGGACGTCGACATAGAGCTGCCCAAGGCTGGCTAGCGGCGAGTCCTTGTGAGTCCCTTGCTTGTTGCAGACCACGGTAAGCCTCTTCCGCGGATCACCCCTCTTCGTATCGGCAATAAACTTCAGGGCTGTTGCGATGAATATGAAGAGCCAGTATGCGAGTACAATGAGCAACGTCTTCTCCTCTTCGCTCGGCCAGGACACGTCCACATAGCATTCCTCCCTAATCTTCTTAACTCGCTCTTCGACAAAGATAGTGATGTCTCGCTTCACGAGGTCAGGAGGGATCTCATTCAGCGGGAGTGAATGTGTTTTTTGACGGAGACTTTCGTAACGGAATCCATTCACGATGTGTGGTTCGGGGCGGCTAGTGATGATAAATTTGAGCGGTCTGAGGTGGTCGGCGAATGTGGAGAGCGCAACGAGAATGACCGAAACAGTGGCGTCGTCACGACACTCGTCAAGTGCATCAATTACTACTACTTGATCCTGAAGGGAAGTGTCCCCTGCGGCTTGCACAGCTCGCAGCGGTATGACGATAAGCTTCTCGAGTTGCTTGGATAGGACGGATCGATTGATGTCGGGATGGGCGGTGAGAGCTTTTGCGACTTCGTCCGCGAAAACCGAGCTGAGTAGGCAGAGATGGTGGCAGATAGTCGGGAAGATGAGCTGGATGTCACTGCGACCTCCGGTGCGCGCGCAGAAGAAGCTCGCGCCCAAGATCTTGTTGTTATCGCACCACGCTGCTATAGTGTGGGCGATGGTGGACTTCCCCGTTCCCGCGAGCCCGTGGATCCATAGAATAGACAAGGTCCCCGGGATATGGAAAATTTGCACCAGAATACCAGCGTCTTTGTCGCGCTTCGATCGGATCCAGGCCTGTATAGAGGATAGAACCTCTTTCCTTGTAGACGCAGTGCACTCGACGCGCCCGCTCCCGCTGTCGTCGAACCGCGCTTCACTGACGCACCGCAGTTTCAAGAGTGCTAGAGCACATAGTCAGGAACGGTAGGAATGAGGCTTAAGGACGTCCGATCACTCGCCTGCGATGGTAGCCTCGCTTAGCCTCCACTCTCGTATCTGTGTACTTAGCTCCGAGACCCCAGCATCTATTCCCTGTTTTTGAGATAGCGCGTCAGAAGTTGTGCTTCGACAGATGGCATGTAGACCGACGGACTTTGACAGTGTCATTCATGACATTGACAGTAGCATTCGTTGCAAGAACGGTGCCTTGTGTATCTTTGGCGGTACCTTGGATGTCCTCGACAACGATCCGCGTCGTTAGTACTGCATCGGTCTAATGATACAGTCGGTGATCAGTATCATGCGACACGTCTCGAAGCCGAGAGCTTACCGTAAGACCGACAACCAGCGATGTCAATTTCTCGATGTGTCCTTTCAGTTTCTCGGTAATGTCATCCACTAGTGCGACTTGCTGCGCTCGCTCGAGAAGCCCCAGAGCGCCGAGCTCCTTCACGTCGGAAGCCACTTGCGCTACATCCCTGAGGGGTACAAAACGAGTGTTGATATGGATAGGACGTCAAACACTGAGTCACGCACGTTTCGAAACGCTCCAGTCGTGCACGCATTGCTGGAGAGCACGCGTCGAAATTTGGAAGACCTCTGACCATGTCCTGCAACGGGGTCACGCGCTCCGCGAAAGTACGGATGGTCTCGACGTTGGAGCTGTATTTCTATAGAATGCCATGAGATCGAAGCTCTTTCACGATCGCACATTTGAAACTCGGCGCTTACCTCGTATATTTCCATAGAAGCGACGACTGCGCCCAGGGCGGCTTGAAGAGGAGGTAGCGCACCAGAGACTTCCTTTGCAATTTTGAGCGCATGTTTTAAGCCACCCATTACCGTCTTGGCCGTGTTAGACGATTCGGGCAGAGATGAGGCGGGGGCGGGAGGATGTTTCACAGCGGGGGCGGCGTCGACGGCTCGCATCCGCACCTCGTTCTCTCCACCAGACGTGACCGACGAATGTGTATGAGACGAAGTGGAGGGCTCGATGATTGCTAGTGACGGGGCCTGCGCTGCGACCGCGTCAAGCTCTGTGGTGGTGCCTGGCGGGAGGGGTTCTGTGGGGGGCAATCGAGGGAGGGGCCCAATGGTTCGTCGGAATGAGGGTCCATCCGATGCTATTACGTTCGCAGGTCCCTGTCCTGGGATCGTTTGAGAAGCGGCTGCAGACGGCGGGACGACACGAATATCCGTCTTCGCAGAGTCGGTCGACGGTCGCACAGCGGAAGCCCTGGGTAGTGGCAGATCGGGATCCGAGGCACACCCGAGGCGATGCACCGTCCTCCTGATCTTCCTCCATAGTTCCATGTCTTGTACGAGACTGGAACAGGTTGAGCTGGGTGAACGGAGGGAAGAGAGGCGGAGAGGGGAGGAAGAGAGGACGAACGTCGCAAGGGCGGAGATCCTGAGGTTTTTCAACGAAGTATAAGGTTTGCGGATAATAGTGCCGAGGTGCGTGGTGGCCCTTTACACGCGATGTCGTGCAGGGCGGCCACGGGACACGTACGGGCGGCATGCGTGTCAAAGAAGCTACGCATAAGCGCTATGAAGATCGAGACCTCGATTTCGCCGGGTGATGGAGGTACGGGGGAGCGGATTTCTTGAGGGAGAAGGGGCTGAGATCGCAGTCTCCATGCTTGTGCCGAGCTGAAGGGCGCGTTTCATACACTTGTCAGCATGTGGATCAGAAAGTGTCTCAGCTTGGGAATATATTGTGCTACTCGAGCAATAACATTTCCGGCACTATTGAATACAATAGATGCACCTAGTGCTTTGGTAGAGGTCAGAAGGGGAATGCGGGTTTCGAAAGTGCTGAACACACGCACCGATCATTAAAGAACAGAACCCTACCCCTCTACCCGCTCACTCGCTGCATTTCCGCTTCCCATCGCAACGAAGTTTCATATTCCGTCTGCCCTATGACCCTAATGTACAATGCTTCCTGTGGGTTCTCAGAACTTGTAGGGCGTCTGCTCGCAGTTCCGCTCAAACGACGCGCTAGTTACATTGAACCTTGGGTGATGAGGTGTTGGTGAGTAGCTGTTGAAACCTTAATAGGTGTACGCGGAAGCGGGCTATGAGCCTTGGACGCTTGCGTGGGCCTAGATCAGAAGGAAAAGCTGTCCAGGAGAGCCGTGTTTGCAGAGGTCGATGACCGCCCACCGAGAAAGGCCTATGACAGCCGACGGTGAACGACGCCCAAGGTTGACAGAAAGAAGCGGCAGTGGGAACTCGAGTGTAGCGCTGGCGTCGGCTAACGGCATTGGGCCGGGAGCGTTGAGGGCGCTCTGAGCACGAGCGTGAAGTGGACGCGACGGTTGGCCACCAATGGCCAGACGTCGGGCCTTCAGGGGAAAGAGCATCCGGGTTGCCAGAGCGAGAGACTGTGGAGCCGTGTCGGACGGACTGACCCATCACCGGGCCAGGAGCGCTTCACTGTCATAGGGCCGGGCCGTCCTAGGGGAATAGCAGTTGAGAAGCATCCCGGGAGGGCCGGTGAGAAGCGCGAAGCGGAAGACAGCCCTTGCGCGCGACGAGGCGGGCGGTTCGTGCAAGCCCGGAGCCGCCGGGTGAGTCGAGGCCTGTGACCGTATCTGTGACCGTAACGTCACAGCAGGCGTCCTTGGTGTCCGCGTCGAAGCCTGTCACATTGTCCAGTGTTGTCGCGCGCGGACAAGTCTCTGCCATGCTAGCTTCTCGCCTCTCCTGCACCTGTCCCTAGCCCCTCTTTTCTCGCATCGCTACGCTGCCTAGTCAAGAGCTTATCCTATTCCGCCACAACGAATGGGCCCCCTATCAAATCCAGTCCTGAGAAAAGCTCCGATGGATGCCCATGGACGAGACAAGGCGCAGTGGCTGTAGGTGAGGTATCACGCATAATCCCATTGGTGTACTCGCACTTACACTGTCAATTCTGCTGCTGCTGCGTGCTATGTCAGAAGATTGTCGTCGTCGTCTGCTCGCTCGTCCCATCCCTCATATCTCCTCCGACTCTATCCTCTACCCCGCACTGCCGGCAGATTTCTCCAAGAACTATTGGTTTGCACGGCGATGGGATGATTTGCAGTCACCATTCGTGCGTAAGCTCCTTCCTGTGAGGTGAATGCGATGCTCCCGGCTCATTACAGCTCTGTTGGGACACGAATCCAGCTCGATTGTTCCCCGAGACTAGTCCCACCCGCACCCCACACAACCGCCAACGAAGGGGATGCTCGCTTTTGTATGCGCCCTCAAGAATCAGAAAAGAAGAGTTCCGGGACCTACGTCGACAAATGATTGGGTCGCATGGTGCGTGTAGCGCAGTTGTGTCTAACTACGGATGCACGCAGGTTTTCCATGTACAGTTTGCGTTGTTCGTGTGCTATTGCGGGCCTGAGGCTCGTGTTTTTGTGAGTGATTGCTCTCATCAGATAGGTCGACTGCGACTGACAGTGGTCGTCGGCGGTTCAGGGCGTGACGTATGAATCCCAATGGACATACATATATTGCATATCTCCCGTCAGATTTGCGGTGCTCACGGGGTGACTCCCGCTTAGGATAAACCCGTCTCCCCGCTCCGCCTAGGCAGACGTACGCCATCTCGTGACTACGGGGCCGACGTTGCTGCATCGCTGACAGACGTGCTTAGGGCGTCCCTGTCGGTTCTGGACAAGATTCGAGAAGTTTCGTGCTATATATCATGCAGTATACTTGCTCTCGTGAACCTTAGAACGTAGGACACAGGGCGTATCGTGGATGGTGAGTCGAGCGCGCTCAAACTCCAGCAAGTCATATGCTCATGCAGTGGAGCTACAGGTCACGCATGACGAAACTAGGCATTGTGCACTACGACACTGTTTTGATGGGGTCGGGGAGTATACAATCTAGAGACTAGGCCAAACAGCTCCGTTTTGTGACGTCGTCGTGATGGAGCAGCTTATTCGAAGTACACTGTTTCGCGGGCACTGCGTACCGACGCACTTTGCTCCTGGTTCCCTCATATACATTACCATTGATTGTGAATATATTTGTTTACCCCTGCACAGGTGTTCGGAGACATGAACACCCATCCCCACTGTGAGTCTTTCGGTCAAGCATGAAGACATCAGGGTCGAAGGCAATGAGTATATCTTTGTGCTCGCTCGCCCGAGCAGCCATTCATCTTCCACTTCCCTCGCCTGAATATTCTTGACAATCACTCTCACACGTAGACGTGGAACCTTAGAAACTACACAACAACCCAGCTCAACGCCTCAGTAACAAAACGTCACTTTTTCGCTTCAACCCAGAAGACATCTACTACCATCGCGCCCACACCTACGAGCCGCGCCCAACGCCCCACCCAGAGATCCTCATCACGACGCGCTCGGGTCGCCGCTGCGCGACTCCCAACGATCCACGGGGGCTGCTGGGAGCAGCGCAGGTAGCCACACGCCCGCCACGGGAAGCGGCCGCAGCCAGAGGGGAACCGGCGAGCCTGCGCGCGGTGCCGCCCGATGAGGCCCGCCTCCTAGGGTGCGCCGGGCCGAGGGCGCAGTGCGCGCGCGAGGGGCGGGCTTGGCGCAGTCTGGGGGCCCGGCACCGCCGCTGCGGCGGGGAGGGCTTGTTGTTTGAGGCCGTTTGAGGAGTTCCGAGCGCGGGTAGGAGAGGCAGGCCGTGCCAAGGGGCGGGCAGGCAGTGAGCCGCCGCCCTACCGCCCGCGCGCCTACAAGCTACGCCCAACATTGGGTTGCGGAGCTCCCGATCGCGCTTCGCGCGGGCCCCCACGGCACAATCCACAACAACCCGCGAGGGCCGGGGCGGCCAGGACGGCGGGCACTGGGCATGAGGCCGGACGCTGGCCATGGGAAGCAGCCGCAGCGGCCCCGGAGGCCAGAGGGGCAGGGCAGGCCCGCGCGCATCGCCCCCCGATTCGGCGTGCACGAGTTGTCCTTGGATGTACGGGGCCGACCACAGGGGGGCCGTGTGTGGTGTCTGGGGGAGGGGCTCTGGGGGCTTGGTGCCGCCTGATAGTGTATTGTCGGAGGCCCGTTGGCCGGGCGCGCTCCCTACGACCCAAGCCCTCCGCCGCGGCCCGCTCGCCGTCCCACAGAGTCCTCTTGAGTATCCCGACCTAGAGCATTTGCGCATGTGCGCGACCGCACGGTCTTCTGGGAAGCGCGCGTGGGCAATTTTGCACCGCGTGGGTTGCTTATGAGCACAGCGCAGCATTGTAAGGACGAACATGTGGCGCGCGCTGCAAACGCCGCCCCAAGGCAACTCGGGAGGGTGAGGGGGGCCGTCGGTAGCGGGGCGCGGCACTACCGCGGCGGTTCGGGACCCACGCAACCAGCGCCGCCGGTACTTCAAGCTCTGCCGCTCGGGGAGATGCGCATCGACAAGTGGAGAGGATTGTTTGGTTGATTGTCTTCAGCACTATGACGCCTATGACGCCGTTGGCCCTGCGCGGCGGGGAATAGGGCGGCGCGCGTGCTCATACGGTGCGGGCGCGGGGCTTGCGCTCGCATGACCGTGTCGAGCGGTCGACAGAGGCGGCGCATCTTGCACAGGGGATAAATGTTCATACAGCGGCCAACATGGCGCGCCGCGTTTGTTGCTTCAACGACAGCGGCGCGCAGACTATGTTACTCCGGACCCGGGGAAGCGATGATGGGCGGAGCAGGGGCGGCGGTCGTAGGCTGGGTTCGGCGCAGGGTGCTAGTCATGGAAGCGGGAACGGGAGCGTGACTGTGGAGACTCGCGCAGCGCGTCGATTGGCTAAGCAGAGGGGGGCGGCGGCGAGATGAGGGAGAGTGTGGGATGCGCATTGAACGCACTCGGGCGATTGGCATGGCGCGATGGTCGCGCCAGGGCTTCTATATGGGGCCTTGAACGGGATCCGGGGGGACAGCTGTTTGGGGGCGGATAAATGGTGCCGAGGAGACCACGACGGGCGACGCTTGCTCATGTTTGGGGGCTGAGGGCCCGTCACCGCCCAGCGCGACAGTGTCGAGCACGAGAGCCACGTGGCAGATGTCCAAAGAACTGGTCGGATTGAATGCGCACAGGGGGCTTGGATGTCGCGGGGAGAGCGTCTTGACCTGAAAGTGAGGATTGTCAATATTGGTCGAAGGTGTCAGAATGAGAACCGACTTACGACGGGAAGAGAGTCAGGAAGACAGCCTTCAGGGTGTTTATTCAGACATACAGACAGTTCCGTTGAGATGACTGGCACACGAGAGAGCGCGTATAATGAGTGTCGGCACACACTATGGATACAATAGCCATTGAGGTTGCGCTTCAATTAAGCATGAGAAGGCCGAAGTACAAAGAGTGAAGCATAGACACCTACCCGCTCGTCCCGGCAACCATACCCCGTCAGTTTCCGTGCTTGGCCGTTCTCGATCTTCAATCCGATGCAGAGGGCTTCAAACACCCCAACACAGCACAATCCAACGACGCACGACTCGACGTCACCTCAACACCTCGCACACAGAGCGCCAGCCGCCGCCCTACCGCACCCGCACCTCCTCACTGAACCCAACGCTGCATCGAGATTCCACCATCGCGACCCGCACCGATCGCCGCTGCGCGATCCTTGACGATCCGCGGGGGCCGGGGCGACCAGGAAGACTGGCACAGCGCAGGCGGCGACGCGTCTGCCGCGGGACGGGGTGGCAGCAGCAGCGTCGGCCCAGACCAGCGGGGAACCGGCGAGCCAGCGCGCGGCGCCGCCCAACGTGGCCCGCGCGCGTCGTCCTCGGGTGCGCGTGGGGCGGGCGCGGTGGCTGGAAGAGGGGCGCTGGGGCGGGCACTGGCGCGGGCTGGGGCGCGGGGCAGGAGGCGTGGGAGCGGCGGCGGAGAGGGCTTTTGCCTAGGGGACCGTTTGAGGACTTTCCTGGCCGGGCAGTAGAGGGACGGCGAAGGGCGGGCAGGGAGGGGGAGCGCGCTCGCGGCTCGACGGGGGAGGGGGATGGAGTCGTGGTGCCGTTCTTTGCGCCTGTCACGCGCGATGGGGTTTGCCTTGCAAAGGGCTTGCCGTAGAGAGCTCTCGTCGCAGGCGTGCAGGGACGTGCAGCGATCAAACCAGCAAGTCCATGTTGCATAATCAGCGAGGCATCTCGAGCGCGGCGGGGAGCCAGGCGACGGATGACATTGCGGACTTGTACGATGGTCTTTCACTAGGGACTGTGGACGAGGGGTGTATGCCTTGATTCAGGGGTGGAGATGTCCTACGAGGGTCGGAGGAGGGGCGCAACTGAGAGATCACAGGATGCGGGGATTCAACTTGGCTGAATTTCGGAAGCGGTGAAAAGGGAAGGGCACGTACCTGCCAATCGGGTAGTAAGGGAAGTTCTTCATGGGCCGCTGAATACGTGGATCAGATCGAGGGGGAGGGGGTTGTAAGGACGCGAATGTCCGCATGTGGGCAGCGGGCTAAACTCACCATGTTGAAGGGACCTTGTGAAAGATGGCTGGGGATCTTGCGGACACGAGAGAACTTGACACGCGCTCCGTGAGTGGGCACTACGTCGAAGGGGGGGAGGTCTTCCGGAGGCCGGAACGGGCAGCGGGGGCAGGAGTGGAGCGGGGGGCAGGCAGGGCTCTATTGGCTGGAGGGCGGCGGCGGCGACTGAGTGACAAGGGAATTGGAGGAGGGACTGGCACGTACGTGGCTCCTCTGGCCGCTATGGATGCACAGGGCACGATAGCGCGGCCGAGGGCGCACTACGGAGAAGAGCGCGGGTGGCGATTGGAGGCAGCCTGACGCGGCAAGAGGTGCCATGCGAATATCAGAGCCGGGGAGGGGCGTTGACGGTTTGAGGGCACCCCGCTGAGGGGAAGCGTACGACCCTTGGAAGTGGAGGGTGTGTCAGGAAGGGACACAGAAGCACGTCGGGAACCGACTGACGAGATGTAGACGGTGAGGGGCACAGAGGGCAGCCGGTCCACTCGGAGGCTGCGGTTTGTGCAGGGAGTGTTGACTGGCGGGGAGGGGCCGAGCAGTGCCAGCCAGTGAGCGTGGGGGAGGCGAGGAAGGAAGCAGGCTCCAGTGACCGCCGAGGGGGACGCGATCGACGTCGAGGGGCCGAGTCGACTTGAGCACGCCCACCAACACGACGAGCGGCGGTCGTTGGGCCACGGCTGGCCGGCCCGGGAGAGGAAGATCTCGATCGCGTGGCCATTTTGCCGCGCCCCCGTCCAATGCTCGCGGCCAGTCCGAGCGCGAGGCTCTCCCTTGCACGGTCTCTTCGCTCTCCTCCGCTCGCCATGGATCCCAGTCGTCCATCAATATGCGACGACCCTTCTGTCCACTCCTCAGCGCTGTCTCAGACCCGAACTTCCACGTTCGGCGCTTCGGCCCGCCGTGTTCCTTACAGCACAATCGTCTGGACATCACCAACGCTCAGATCCTTGACAATGGATAACGTAGTCTCTGGTGCGCCCCTCGCCCCCAATATGTACAGGATATACTCACTATACTCCATCTATTTAGACTCGCACCCTACATCGTGCGCCTCTGTGCGACGTAACGTGGGCTCCCTGCTACTTACACCGCGGCTCGCGGCTCGCCTCCCCGGGATCTGTTCACCTCTTGAGGACCAGATAAATACCGCCGTAAAAGGTGCACTTCAATATCAGCCGACCTCTGATGGCAACGTATGGGGCTGGGATGGCTGTCGGCGGAGGTGCACGAGTTTCATGGGAAGGAAGCACTAGTAAGTTTACACATCTCTACACGTATCGTCATACGTTCATGGCCATAGCACTACCAGGGTAGGATTAGATAACTGCCAAGACTCTCGGTCCCACAAAGTCCGCCTCTCTCAACGCCTGCTTTTCCTCCGCTTTCCGCCTAACCTGATACCAAACATCCACCCCCAAAGGTATCATGCCCTGCTAGATGCTTTGGGAAAATTCTGGTTGTCGCCGTTTCCTTCTCGACGTTGGTCAACGACGCAATTGAACACGTTCTTCGAGCCCTCTCAAATGTGTGTATACGAGATTGTCGTCCATTATGCAGTGCTGACACAATGCACGCAGCGAATCTCTCACTGCAGTCGGACGTGCCCCTCACGCTCTCGAAGCTCCCAAGCAGCTCGCAATTGGCCACACGTCGCTCGTCTCCTTGGATGTTCATCCCAGATACAAGAAGGTCATCTCGTGAGTAGCCATATGCATAACCGGTTGTGATCCGTCTTGTAGATGGGGTGCTAATTCATTGATGTTTAGCTCTTTTGCTGCTGTATGCGGTGGGCCGTCAAAGGGCACGGTCTATGAGATCGTTGGATTCCGCGACCGCAGGTCAGTGTATACTACGCAGAACGATGAATATATTTGGTTTAAGATGTAAGGCACGCATACTACGGATCGCTGTACGTCCACAGACGTCTGCGGCAACAACGTCAACACCCAATTCTCTCCAGGGTTGCACCACACATGCCCCACCGGCCTTCCTCCGTGCGCCCGTTGTCCTCAAACCTGTTATCAACACCATCTTCTGAGGATGTACTGTACACACCGTCTCTACAAGCTCTCCCGCACGCTGCGCGCACCTCGCGGCTGCCATCCGTCGCTAGGGCTCATCAACAACGGCCCAGTCAGGAGTGAGACGCAAACGCAGAGGGGGCGGTCGGACGGCCATCGTGGAGAGCCAGGCGAGAGACGGCGGCACGAGGGTGGTATCTTCGCGCGCGTCGCTGCCCGATTCAGCTGGGGCGAAGCGTCGTTGGAAGCGCGCGAGGGGCATCGCGAGGACTGTGGTCGGTGGTATGAGAGGCGGACATCGGTCTCAGCCGGGCGAGCTTCTGCGCGCATCGTTCAAGTTGCAGCGTGGACGGCCGCTGGAGATTGGCTGGGGGGCGGGAGCGGTAGGGGTCTGGATAGAGGTGAATGTGGACGGCCTCGCGAGAGGGTGGGCGCGCACGCGAGTTGGTCGCGCGACGGGCCAGCGCAGTGGAATGCATCGCCCTCGGTGGCCGCGGGGAGCTCTCTGACTACGCGCGAAGATCTGAAAGCGACGGAACTGCAAGTCGGGGGCGAGTGTCCAGTTACGCCGCGCGCGCGTAGAGGTGAGCGCGGTGCGTCTGGGCGCCGTGTCGCGCGCGCGCGCTCATCATCAGCACTCGCGGAGCCTGCCGAGAGCATCCTCAACCCCTACTGACAAGACGGTAATTGAGGGGCTGAGGATAGCAAGGAAATTGGTCAATGGGCAAGCGCGCGCTCACACCGCGCGGTGTGCGACAGCCGTGCGCGCGCGCGCGCGAAGGTGTACCAGTCGCGCGGCCGATGCCCGCGAGCAAGGGGCGCTCAGAGAGTCCGGCCGCGGCGCGGCGGGCGGAGTGGCGCACGAACACCTTGCTTCGGACCTCATGCGTGCGTATGAGCGATCGGACGAGCTGCGAGGGCGCGGCGGGCGGAAGTGCTCTGAGGCAAGGTGAACGGCGTGCCGTTCGTAGCCGCTGACCTGCGCGAGTGCTGTCTGAGCGCGCGTAGGCAGGGTGCAGCGCGAGGCGCGCGCCGCCTTCAGCGGCCTGGCGGGGCGGCCGGTCCGCGCGGCAGACATATGGGAGAGGGACGATGGGCAGGCTTTGCGCGGGGCGCGCATATATGCACTTTGAGAGATGGCATGGCAAGCGCGCGAGGCGGGGACGGTACCGGTGTGGTGGTGCGGATGCTTGGCAGGACGGCAAGGAGAGGGAAGGGGGACGGACAGCGCGAGCGCCATACAGCGACCGTCCGAAGGCCCGGGGCTGCTCCTCGCGCAGCTGTGGGTGAATGCTCAGCGCTCAGCACTCAGCAAGGGGCGGAGCGCGTGGAGTAGACAGCAGCATTCAGAGGGCGTCCGACTATCAGAGAGCCGATGAGAGCACTGTTGTGGAGCCCCATGGATCCGCTCGCCGCAGGCGCACGCTGGGTGGCTTATGAACGGTGCCCAACATATAGCCAGCCGTGCGCGATCGCCCAGCTGCGGGGGTAACACCAGGCTCGGGATGACAGGTGCGCATTCTTGGGGGAGCGTCTTGGCTGGGGAGAACAGTGGAGCACCAGGATTCCAGTGAGTCAGAAGCCACCATGCGCACCGACGGAGGCGAACATGGTCGGCGTCAGGGCAGCCTGGCCACCCGCACACAGATTGCTGCAGTGGCTGGAGACGGCAGAGACGGCACCGGTGGGCGAGCTGACAGAGAGGAGCATGCATGGCACCGAGCGACTGTGGGGTAGGCAAGGATGGAAGCGCGACATCCCCGACAGGACCACAACGCCGGAGAGACTACTCGTCAGCGTCTATAAATAGCCCAGAGGCCTAGGCCCAGCCAGCGCTTGCCAAGTGGCCATGAGCATGACGTGCTCGTCGCTGAACGGCTCCGTGAGACATGGACGCTACAAACACAGAAGAGAAGCGATGGGGATTGGCTGACACTACGGAATAGAGGTAATACAGCGATAGCACGGGGAGGAATACATCACTGACAGTCCGACACGTCGACAACAACCAACCGTCCGTCATTCGTCGCAAGCGCTATCCGGTCACCACAAATGTCCCATCCTCCGCGTACTTTCCACTCGTCTGATGAACCTGGGATGAACCTGTAGATGGACGGAAGCCACCGCACACGACGACGCTCCCCGTGAGGCCACACATGCCAAATCCATCCGTCGGACGCCACATAGTAACTCGGATACTGCGACGAAGTGTCATTGTCGGGATAAGGTGTGGTCGAAGAGATGTCCTCGTCCAGCGTAGGGAGAGAATCAAGCGATGGGATTGGAGTGTACTCGTCATACGTGACGACCGCGCGACCGTCCGCGGAAAACGCAATGTGGTTCACCAGACTGCTCGAACCCTCAGCGCGGGCGTTGAACTCGCATAGAAGGCGGGGTGCGATCTTGTTCCCGGTGGAGTCTTGGGAAGAGACTGATTGGGAGCTTGGGTGGGGAGGACGCAAGGAGGAGATGTCCCATACACATGCCTTGCCGTTGTCATTCGCTCCCACTATGAGACTACCGTCCGGGGAGAATGAGATGGAGCTGATCTCATTCGTGTGGTTGATTTCCCACATGAGGTCGTTCGATGTGAGGTCGTAAAGGCGTATAGTGGCATATCCTTTTTCCCGGCGCGATTTCGCTTTCTTAGAAGACGGATGTAGTGGGACCTCCCGTAGGTGTGGCTTGGATATCGAAATGGAACTATCATCCAAAGATGAGAAGAGGACGAGGTCATTCGTCGATGAGGTGGAAAGAGCCCAGATATCGCATTGCCCGCGATAAATCTCGGTATCACGGGCTGTATTTGTATCCCAACCCCGGACTGTACCATCAAACGAGCCCGAGATGAGCTGCCCAGAGGCCGGTGCGAACACCGTCTGCACCACCACGTCTTCGTGTCCACGAAGGACCGAAGCGAAGTTGTCGTGTTCCCGATCGTAGAGGACGATGGTGTGATCCTCCCAGCCTGAATGGGCAAGGCGAGACCCATCGGACGACCATGTCAACGCGACAATCTCGGGAATGAGTGAAGTGCTGTCTGGAGGCTCCATGGTGTTGACGACCTTGGAGGAAGACACGTCCCACACCTGCACCGTCCCGTCCTCAAGCGCCGCGGCGAGCACGTCCTTGTCGTGTGACGAGAACGCGACCGCGCACACCGCACTCTCCACCCCGTCCCTCGTGGCCGCCGTGTCGCCCGAGACCCCGGGGCGGCTCGCCTGCATCACGGCCGTGTCCCACGTGCGCGCCGTTCTGGAGTGGGAGGAGACGAGGTTTGCGCCGTCGGGGGAAAATCGCAGGTGCCAGATTACTTCCCCTAGAATCTGCTCGGATTCTCCTTGCGACTCGCCGGTGGTGGGGTCCCAAAGACGAATTGAGGATCCGCCATCGATGTCGCACCCGACGGCTAGGGAGGAGCCGTGAGGGGAGAAGTCGAGTGCGTGAACGTCGCCCGGCATCTCCAGCCGCCTGAGGGAATCGGAACCCGAGGAAGCGTCCGCGGCCCACAGAACGACCGCGTTGCCGCCTCCGGATGCGATGGTTTTGTCGTCTGGAGAAATGGCGACGGCGTTGACCTCGAAGTCGTGTTGGAGGATGCGAACGTGGGAGGTATCCTGAATGGTCCAGATTCTGCACGTTTTGTCGGCGCTTCCGGAGAGCAAGAAGAACCCGTCGCGCGAGAATGTCACAGAATTGACGCTACCAGAATGCCCTTTCAGGGTCGTTGATGGTTTGAACTCGGCGGAGTCAAAGTTCCATAATTTGACTGTCCTATCTTCGGAGGCGGAGGCTACATAGTTTCCCTGATGTGAGTAGGCCACAGAGCGGACTTTGTCCGAATGAACCTCGTGTGACGCGAGGCGAGCACCTGTCCGAACATCCCACAGGCGAACTATTTTGTCCCTCGACCCGGAAAGGATTTCTTTGCCGTCTGGAGAGAAGTCCACGCTATAGACCCAATTCTCCTCCTTAAGTACACGCACTTGCACACCTGTGCGAGCGTCCCATATCCGAATCGTGTGGTCGTCGGAGGCGGTGGCAATCTGCGTTCCGTCAGGAGAATAAACCGAGCACCGGATCCAGTCGCTGTGGCCCTGCATGGTGCTGACGCCCACGCTCCAACAATCAGGCAGCCCTTTTAGGACCGAGATTGGGCCGTGCTGTTCTTGAGCATAGGTAGTCCTCATGCGTGTCGATAAGGGGCACAACGGGAGCGCGGTGGTGTAAATCGCCGGGGCCGAAGTACTGATTGTAGGATACCATAGCCGCACCATCCGCTCGCAGTCATACAGCATTTCAACAGCGTGTGTGGATGAAGGCATTGGAATGGACTGTTAAAACAGAGAAGTGAGTAAGAAACAGTCTGAGAGCACCGGGAGCAGGCGTACATTCAAGGCTCGCCGAGCCATTTGCAGAACATCCACAACGATTTCTGCCTCATCCATGAGGATGAGAGCCTCCAGCCAACGAAGCAGATGCTTCTGCGAAAATGTGTTGACTAGCGCAAGAGCCTCTTGATCTATCTCTGCTCCCAGAAGGTGGTATGCCCAGTGGCGGAGAGCGTACTGAATATAGGCTGGGAATTGTTCATCAGTAGGCTGGATCTGAAGATCAGAGTTTCCATGACTCGGGTCGGAGATCTTGTCAGCAGAGGTTCCGCATTCAAGCATTCTCGTCATCGTTGTAAGGCAGCGCTTCGCGAGAACGATATGCCGCGTTTCGGGTTTGATGAGGAGATCAGCACGAGTGCACCTGGATGAATCGACGAGAAAGTCGGGGAAGGAAGGGTGAATGATTTGTATGACGCCCGTATCCAACTTCGGGAGGGCGATGACGGAGCTGAGTATCTCGAGCGTGCTCTTTGATGTTCCCTCCGGTAGTCCTAGGAGGGAATCGAGTGTTCCGGTAGAAACCTGGTCGCGCAAGAGTACCAGCGCACCGACGACAGAGTGCACCTTTGCCATTTTTGCTTTCGTTGACTTGGAGGAAATTGCAGTGTCCAGAACGCCCTGATAGAGCTCGTCTAGAGGGGCAGTGGGTAAAGATTCGTCGGGCTTCACTATAGAGAGTACGATGTCAAGTTGTGCTTCGGGGTCGGCTGCGTCCGGATCCATGATGAACTTGAGCGCAGTCGAAATGACGATGAATACGCCAGAGGCGAGAGCCTTCAGTTGGTCGCACTTCTTGAGACTCGGCCAGTTCTCGTCCTTGCCGTACATGTTTCTGATCACTCCCAACTGTTCATCGACGTAGACAGAAACGTCGCGCAGCATAATGTCCCGAGGGATTTCATTGAGAGGGAGTATGTGAGTGTTCTGGCGAAGCAGGGTGTAGTCGCGGAATCCTTTGACAATGCGAGGTTCGGGGCGACTAGTGATGACAAATTTCAATGGGCGAAGATCGTCGGCGAACGTAGAAAGCGCCGTGAGGATAACAGAGACCACCGCCGTGTCGCAGCATTCGTCGAGCGCATCAATGACCACTACCTGAGGGAGGAAAGAGGTGTCTTTCAGCGTTCGTAGTGGCTCGACGATAAGCTTCTCGAGCTGCTTCAACGGCTGTGAGCGGTGGATGTCGGGATTGGCGGAGATCGCCTCATTGACTTGGTTCGCGAAAGCCGGATTGGATAGAGAAAGCTGATGGGCGATGGTGGGAAATATTCGATATACAACGCTACGACCGCCGGTGCGCGCGCAGAAGAAGCTCGCCCCGAGGAGCCCCAAGCCGTCGCACCATAAAGCAATGGTATGAGCAATAGTGGACTTCCCTGAGCCGGCGAGGCCGCTGATCCATAGAATCCACAATTTCCCCAGTATTTGAAAAATCGAAGAAACGGCACGGGTACCCGTGGTCTCGTCTTGTTCCCGTCCTCCGATTACCCAGGACTGGATTGACGATAGGACCTCCTTTCTCGTGGACGTCATGCACTCCACCCGACCACTCTGGCTATCATCGTACCGCGCGTCGCTGACGTGGTTGAGCTTCTCGAGCTTCTCGAGTACTGGGATGCACTGTCAGGAATCGTTGGAAGAAGCTGGCAAGAAACTCACTTTTCTCCCGTTTTTGCTCCCGTGCCTGTTTCTATTTGAGAGAAATTAATGTATCAGCGGTCGGAGTCGGAAGAAAGCGAGCGAGAAAACGGACCTCGAGAGTGATCTGTATAGAGAGGACTCCATCAAGCTAGTGAGGTGGTCGAGCATTAGTCCAAACCAACGGCCCTCCATAGTTAGGAGCATGACACACCGTCAGACGGTCAACGAGTGAAGACAACGTTTTGATATGGTCATCTAGCTCCTCAGAAATGGCTTCGACCTGCGCGATTTGTGTGAACCGTCCTCGACGACCCAGACCGTCAACATCCGCGGAAATCCGCGCTGCCTCTCTGTCAAGTTAGACAATGAATTAGTGTATATAGAACTTCTCATGTAGAAGGACGTACTCTGTAAAGCGGCTTAGTTTCTGTAGAAGCTCCGAAGGACAATCTTGGTTGTCGGGAAGGTCCTCAATCATTTGCATCAAGGGGCGAACACGACCCCCGAACTTGCGAATTGTATCTTTGTTTGCGTCATATTTCTGTGGGAAAATGCCGTTAGGTTGTAGACCTCATTCACTGGACGTCTCGTACTCACACCGTAGATTTCAGCCGAAGCTACGACTCCACCCAAGGCAGCTTGAAGGGGTGGAAGAGGGGCGGATGCCTCCTTCGCGATCTTCAGTATGCTCAACAGCGCTCCCTTAGCCGTCTTCTTGAAGTCTGACCAGCCTCGAGGCGTTGTGGTAGGGCTGGGGTGATCTTCCGCAACGGGGTTGGACGGCTCGACGGCAGACGCTCCGAGCGCTAGCTTCTCGGGCACAGGGGGCGTACTCGACGCTCCCGGAGGTCGGGGTGATTGGGCGAGAGATGCCTCTGTGTCCGCGTTTGCGATAGAAGGAGAAGATGTTCCCGTTGCTGGTGTCTCCTGTTCGTTCTTTCCGCAGGGCACAGCGGCCGACGATTGAGTCTGAAGAGGGTGATCGGTGACAGGCTGAGCAAGGGGTGGTACTGAGGGAGTCTGCGCTGTCGCCGTATCGGGCTGAGTCGTGGTAATTCGTACCGGGGGCAGGGGAGGCGATGACGGGGGAGCGATAGCTGCCTGGGATGAGTGATCCGGGGACGGTCCACCTGTTGTTGCCGCTGACGATGTAACTTCCTGTGCGGGTGATGTGACGGTGCCGGTATCCACTTTCGCTTGGGGGGAAGAGACGGCTGTCGACGTCTGGTCTAGTGGCGACTCGGGATTCGAGACACACCAGAGACAACGCAGCGTCTTCGTGATGGCCCTCCACACTTCCATGGCTTGTAAGAGCCCGGATGGCGCGTCTGGGAGCGTTCGAGGAGAGTGGAGGGGAACAAACAGCAGGGATAGAGGACGTACGTTGGAAAGGCGGGGCAGGTGCGGATGTTCGACGTTGTATAGGGTTTCCTGGCGCTACTCCTGAGGGGCGTGGTGGCCCGATGCACGCCGTCTCGTGCAGGATGAACACCTGACGAACGGGAACGGGGGCGCTTATGTCAAAGAACCAGATGGCGGGCGCTATGAAGATCAAAGCCTCGCTGTCGGGAGGCGGTGGAAGTGCGCGGGAACGCGTTGTAAGAGAAGCCGAGGGGTGAGATTGCAGGTTCGTGGGTCTGTGCGAAGCAAGAAGTGCGCTCTCCGTGCACGCATTCGTGTACGAATGAGAGCGGCTCGCCACGTGGATATCTGTTCAAACTATTTCATTGCTTAATTCAAGTATTGTTGTATATGCTAGCACTTTGGTCGGATTAGAATGCAAGAATCGACTGCGCAGGCGCGGAATACGCGCACCTATAGATGAATGGAACACTGCACACACCCCGCGTGCTCTCCACCTTCTGGCATGAGTCATTTCCGCCATCCGCCCCAGAGAGCTTCGACCTTTCGCCGATCCATATAACCCTTCGACCATCCTCTCGCATGCCTACTTTACAAGCAATGTGCCTTCCACTAGAACCGGAAGGGGTACAATAGGTTAGCTACGAAGGGCATTTCATAAGAGACACTGGGACGTGCTGTGGTTGTCAACGTTCATGAACCCCCCGATCTCGGTTGCACGCACAGAGGCTCGGTCGCCATCTCAGGGCAGACACCGCTGGCGCAGTTCGACTGCTCAGCGACGGGCGCTCATAGTTCTGCTGCGCTTGGCGTGGAGCCGTTGAGGTTGAAGGGATTGCGTCGAGTAAGAACAAGGGGCAAGCGGGAGCGCAGAGCGTAGCCTCGGGCGTCGGGGACTGTCAGAAGGTGCGCATGGGCGGGCGGCTCTAGATCTAAAGACAGGCGCGGGGACGGGTGACGGATACGTGAAGCAGCAAGGAAGGCACGGAATTGGCGGTCATGCTTGGATAGGTGGACGAGACGTCAGGCTCACAGTTGGGCGGAGGGGACAGGCCGAAGATCGACAGGAAGGCGCAGCAGCAGGGGTCCCAGGACGGGGCCGGCTCGCGCCACCGGACAATGGTGGGTGGCCACAGGCGAAGCGAAGAAGAATCATGGCTGGATTCAAAGGGAGGCACGAAGACGCGTCGGACGAGCCGGAGCAGCTCGCAGGAGGGGCGCGTTGGCTGTTGGCGGCCCGACAGGCGTGGAAGCCAAGGCACCTTACGGGAAGCCCGAGCAGAAGTCGTGACAGGCAGGGAAGCCCCAGTGCGAGGCGTGCAGCCTGAGAGGGCGAGGCGAAGAACGCGCGTCGCGAGCAATTTGCGCCGCGGTCCGCGGGCATGACAGCGTGACGGTGACGGTGACGGTCACGTTCCCCAAGTGACGTCACTTCTGCCCCACCCAAATCGCGCCCGAGGAAAGGGCGCATGTCATCCTCAGTGGCGTTGATTCTATGGAGCTGTGGGCCATTCCCCAAGACGTCGTTTTATCGTCAAGTTCTTCAGAGCGATAGATCTACTTGCTCAACGAGCGCAGCAGCACGGTTTGCGATGTTGTATGCGACCAGACTTCTTGGACGGACAGTATAATGCGTATCCTCGTGAATATATTTTACTCTATATATAGATGAGAACTCTCTAATGTGCGCCAGCAAGAGTCAGACATACTGCACGTCGTCAAAGTCGGACGACATTTTCGATTGGACTTGACTAAAGAACTCAAGGAGCATTAGCTCACCGATCATATGTTCAACACCTTTCATAATGATAAGCACAGGGATAGCACGCTGATCCCGGTCTACAATGCCCTCGTCCGGGGTCCATGTCCTATACTTGCCCGTATCTCCTCGTCATCACGATGCTGTCAAGCACAAGCGTGAGCGTCAGCCAGCCCTGCGCCCATGAACCTGCTCTTCGGCACCGTTTGCGACGTGTAGTCTGGCTGCACCGCGGTCACGCGCGCCTGCAGTAGCATGGTGTCTCCGCCCGCGCCATGTATGGTTCGATGACCTGCGCGAGAAAGGCTGAGTAGGGAGTAATACTGGCGAGCTGGAGGACGCACACCGAGTACTGAGCAGCTAGCTGCATCACGGGGTGTGCAAGGACGGCAGAGACGTCGTCGTGGTTGAACAGGCTAACAGTACGCGGAAATTCCGCGTGAACGCGTCGTCTAGCAGCCATGCTGTGTATTCAAGCATTAGATGGTGCGCGTATAGTCGTTGAGGGGGCCAAGGACGCACCCTTAAGCCTGTTACACGCGCTCGAGACGCTGTCGGCGCGTGGCGGAGCGCGTTGCGCACGGTGGGGGTGAGCGCTGGGCGCTTAGAGGCCCTGTCGCGCGCACGCTCTCGCGGGAGCCGGCCGACAGCGTCCCGTCGCCCCCACTGATAATGGTAACAGAGAGGGCGAGGCCAGCAAGGAAACCGGGCACGGCGCAAGCGCGTGCTCACACGGTGCAGGGAGCGACCGCCCTGCGTGCGCGCGCCGGCGTGCTGTCCGCGCGGCCCGCTAGTGCTGCAGCCCAGAACCCATCTAGATCCGCCACCACCCTCATCGCGCCCCCGCCCACGAGCCGCGCCCAACTCCGCATCGAGAAACTCCCATCGCGACTCGCTCGCGCCGTCGCTGCACGATCCCAAACGCTTCGCGGGGACCAGGGCAGCCAGGAAGACGGGCGGCCCCGCGCCGGCCACGGGACGCGGCGGCGGTGGCGTCGGCGCAGGCCAGCAGAGAACCGGCGAGCGTGCGCGCGGCGCCGCCCGACGTGTCCCGCGCGTGCCGTCCTCGGGTGCGCGGGGCGGACGGTACGGGGCGCGCGTGCGGTGGCTGGGAGAGTCTTTGCCTTGGGGGAGTTTGGACGTGGGTAGGGGAGGGACTCTGGTCGTCGCAAGGGGCGGGCAGGGAGGCAAAACGCGCTTGATGGGGGAGCGAATGGAGCCGTGGAGCCGTGGAGGAGCCGTTGAGCTGTTTGGCCTGTTGTGCGCGATGGATGTTACCCAGCAATGGACTTGCCACAAAGAACTGTCGTCGCGGGCGCGCGGACGTGCAGCGATCATGCCAGCGAGTCTATGCTGGATAATCGCCGAGGTGCCCTGTCTGCGGCTGGGACAGATGTTGCCCAACGGTCTTTCACTAGTGATCGTGGAAGAAAGAGGAACGCAGCCCGTGCTTCAGGGGTGGAGGTGGACTATGGGGGTTGAAGGAGTGGCGAAATCGAGAGACTGCCGGATGTGGGGATTCAACTTGTCAGAAGCGCGGGAGCGGGATGGGCACGTACCTGCGAATCGGGCAGTAAGGGGAGATCTTCATGATCGCTGGCTTAGTGGGCTAGGCCAAGAGACACGTTTTGTAAGGATACGAATGTTGACGCGTGGGGAACGGGCTAGACTTACTAGGCTTGTGGCTGAAGGTCCCCACAGCGCCATGTTGAAGGGACCTTGTGGGAGACGGCGGCTGAGAATCTTGCAGACTCGCGCCAGCTTGATACGCACTCCGTGAGTGGACACTACGTCGAAGTAGATGGGGGACTTACGGAGGCAGGAATGGGCTGTGGGCGCGGGAGCGGAGCGGGGGAGGCAGGGAGGGGCTCTATTGGCTGGCGAGCGGCGACGGCGAGTAAGCGACAAGGGGATTGGAGGAGGGACTGGCACGTACGTGGTTCCTCTGGCTACTCTGGATACACGGGGCATGGTAGCGCGGTCGAAGGCGCACCAGGGGGAGGAGCGAGGATGACGATTGGATGCCGCCCTGACACTGCGAGAGGTGCCAGGCTGAGCGGACGCCAGAGCCGAGGAGGGACGTTGACGGCTCGAGGTCACCCACTGAGGGGAGTGTATGGCGCCGGGAGGTAGAGGGTGTGTCGGGAAGGGACGCAGAAGCACGGCGGGAACCGACTGACGACTTGCAGGCACTGGCTGGGGGCGTAGAGGGCAGCCGGTTCACCTGTAGGCTGCCGCCTCTGTAGAGAGTGTCGACGCGTGGGGAGGGGACCGAACAGCGCCAGCCAGTCGGTGTGGGTTGGGCGAGGGGGGAAGCAGGCCCCAGTGACGGCCCAGGGGGGACGCGATCGACGTCGACGGGCAAAGTCTAGCACGCCCACCAACACAGCGAGCAGCGGTCACCGTCGTTGGGCCGCGGCAGGCCGGCCCGGCAGCGCTAGATCTCGATCGACGCTGCTCGCCTAATGCTCGCGGCTTCGGACACTGTTGAGCGCCCTTCCACGGTTTCTTCGCCACTCTCGCCATCCTCCACTGGCTATGAGTCTCGGCTGTCCATTCATACGTAACGTACACTCTGCTTACACTGTATACTGTGCAGAACTATGAATATTTGGTTTAAGATGTAAGGCGTGCATACTACGGACTACTGTACGGCCACAGATGTCCGAGGCAACAGCCTCCACTCCCAATGCTCTCCAGTGTTCCACCATGCATGCCACACCGGCTTTCCTCCGCGCGCGTACTGTCCTTAAACCTGGAGTCATCAAAACCATTATTTGAGGATGCACTGTACACATCGTGCCTACGAGCTCTCCCGCTCGCTGCGCGCACCTCGCCGCTGCCATCCCTCGCTAAGACCCACACAACGGCCCGGTCAGGAGTGTGACGCAAAGGCAGAGGGGGCGGTCGGCCGGCCGTCGTGAAGAGCCAGGCGAGAGACGGCAGCACGAGGGTGGCATCTTCGCGCGCGTCGCTGCCCGATTCAGCTGGGGCGAAGCGTCGTTGGAAGCGCGCGAGGGGCATCGCGAGGAGTGTGGTTGGTGGTGTGAGAGGCGGACATTGGTCTCAGCCGGGCGCGCGAGGCGCGCATTGTTCGAGTTCCAGCGTGGACGGCCGCTGGAGATGGGCTGGGGGGCGGAGCGGTAGGGGTCCGGATAGAGGTGGATGTGGACGGCCTCGCGACTCGCGAGAGGGCGCGCTGGTTGGTCGCGCGATGAGCCAGCGTGGTTGAATGCATGGCCCTCCGCGGGCGCGGGGAGTGTGATGGGGCGCACCGAGCTTGGCATTTTATTCCTTTACGCTCTCCTACGACGCGCGGATATCTGAAAGCAACGGACCTTCGAGTTGGGAAGCGAGTGTCCAGCGACGCCGCGGGCGCGGAGAGGTGAGCGCGGCGCGCTTAGACGCCGTGCCGCGCGCGCGCCCGAGCGCGACCCTGCCGACAGCATCCGCACCCTCTGCTAAGTAGCAAAGTGACGACCACGGGGTCGAGGATAGCCAGGAAGCTGGTTAGTGTGGTAGCGCGCGGGGTGCGACAGCCCTGCGCGAGCGCGCGCGCGAAGGTGTACTGGTCGCGCGCAGCCCATGCTCGCGGGCAGGGGTCACTCAGAGAGCCCGGCCGTGGCGCTACGCGCGGGGTGGCGCGCGGAGCCCTTACGTTGTCCCTCGTGCGTGCGTATGCGCGATCGGTCCAACTGGGAGGGCGCGGCGCGCGGACGCGCTCTGAGACAGGGTGAGCAGCGTGCCGTTCGTAGCCGCTGCCCTGTACGACCGCGATCCGGTAGGCAGGGTGCGGCGCGAGGCGCGCGCTGCCTTCAGTGGTCGGGCGTGGCAGCCGGTCCGCGCGGTGGGCATATGGGAGAGGGACGATGGGCGGACTCTGCGCGGGGCGCGCATATATGCACTTTAGGAGATGGTGTAGCGAGCTAGAGCGCACGAGGCGGCGCGACGGTGTGGTGGCACAGATGCTTAGCAGGATGGCAAGGAGCGGGAAGGCGGGCAGACAGAGCGACCGCCACACAGCGACCGTCCGAAGGCCCGGGGCTGCTCCTCGCGCAGCTGTTGGTGAATGCTCAGCACTCAGCAAGGGACGGAGCGCGTGGAGTAGACAGCAGGATTCAGAGGGCGTCCGACTATGAGGGAGCCGATGAGAGCACTCTTGTGGAGCCCGATCGATCCGCTCGTGGCAGGCGCACGCTGGGTGGCTTATGAACGCGTCCCCGCACATAGCTAGCCGTGCGCGATCGCCCAGCTGCGGGGGACAGGCCAGGCTTGGGATGTCAGGTGGGCATTCTTGGGGGAGCGTCTTGACTGGGGTGAACGGGGTAGCAGCAGGGATCCAGTGAGACAGAGCCCGCCATGCGGACCGGCGGAGGCGAACACGGTCGACGTCAGGGCAGCCAGGCCGCACGCACGCAGACTGCTGCAGTGGCGAGAGACGGCGGAGACGGCACCGGCGGGCGAGTTGGTAGAGAAGAGCGCGCATGGCACCGAGCGACTGTGGGGCAGGCGAGCAAGGAAGCGCGACACGCCCAACGGGAGCGGAGAGACTGCTTCGCCGTCTATAAATAACCGAAAGGTCTGGGCCCCACTGGCGCTTGTCGCGTGGCCATGAGGCTGACATGCTTGTCGCTGAACGGCTCCGAGCGACATGGACGCTTCAAACGCAGAAGAGAAGCGACGGAGATTGGCTGACATTACAGAATAGAGGTAATACAACGATAGCACGGGGAGGAATACATCACTAGTCGTCCGACGCGTCGACAACAACCAACCGCCCGTCATTAGTCGCAAGCGCTATCCGGTCACGGAAAATGTCCCATCCTCCGCGTATTTCGTAACCTTGGCTAGGAGTAAACCTGTATATAGAGGGAAGCCACCGCACCCGACGACGCTCTCCGTCGGACCCTGCACGCCAGATCCATCCATCTGACTCCACATAGTAGCTCGGAAACCGCGACAGAGTCTCATCGCCGGAATGAGGTGTGGCGTTGGGGAGGTCCTTGTCCTGCACGGTGGGCGAGTCCGGTGATGGAATAATGGTGTACTCTTCATACGTGACGACCGCGCGACCGTCCGCGGAGAACTTAATGTGGTTCACTAGACTTCTCGAACCCTCAGTGCGAGCGTTGAACTCGCGTAGAAGGCGGGGGGGAATCCTGTTTGCAATGGAGTTTTGGGTAGAGGCTGATTGGGAGTTCGAGGGGGGAGGAAGTTGGTGAAGTAAGTCCCACAGGGATGCCCTGCCGCCGTAGTCTGCTCCAACCATGCGCATGTCATCTAAGGAAAATGAGATGGAGCTGATCTCATATGTATGGTTGATTTCCCATAGGAGGTCGTTCAATGTGAGGTCGTAAAGGCGTATAGTTGGATATGTCCCTTTCTTGAGCAGATTAACCCCTTGAGAGAATGTGTGAAGCCATCTCCTGTTCACCTTCAAGGATGGGTCTGATTGCGAAATGGGACTGTGGTCCAAGGATGAGAATAGAATGAGGTCCTTTCCTGACGAGGTCGCAAGAGCCCAGATGTTGCACTCCCCACGATATATCTCCACCTCTCGCCCTGTCTTTGTGTCCCAACCCCGGACCGTTCCATCCAGCGATCCCGAAATGAGCTTCCCCGATTCCGGCGCGAACACCGTCTGCACCACCACGCTCTCGTGTCCACGAAGCACCGAGGCGGAGTTGCTGTGTTCCCGATCGTACAGGACGATGGAGTGATCCTCTCGGCCTGAAAGCGCGAGCCAAGACCCGTCGGAAGACCATGACAAAGCGATGATCTGGGGAGTAAGAGAAGTGGTGTCCGGACGCGCCATGGTGTCGATGACCTTCGAGGTTGACACGTCCCACACCTGCACCGTCCCGTCCTCAAGCGCCGCCGCGAGGACGTCGTTGTCGTGTGGCGAGAACGCGACCGCGCACACCGCACTCTGCACCCCGTCCCTCGTGGCCGCCGCGTCGCCCGAGACCCCGGGGCGGCTCGCCTGCATCACGGCCGTGTCCCAGGTGCGCGCCGTTCTCCAGTGGGAGGAGACGAGGTTTGCGCCGTCGGGGGAAAATCGCAGGTGGTTGATTTCTTCCCCTCGAATCTGCTCGGATTCTCCGAGGGGCTCGCCGGTGGTGGGGTCCCAAAGACGAATTGAGGATCCGTCATCGATGTCGCACCCGACGGCGAGGGAGGAGCCGTGAGGGGAGAAGTCGAGTGCCTTAACGTCGCCCGGCATCTGCAGCCGCCTGAGGGGATCGGAACCCGAGGAGGCGTCCGCGGCCCACAGAACGACCGCGTTGCCGCCTCCGCATGCGATGATTTTGTCGTCCGGAGAAATGGCGATGGCGTTAACCTGGAAGTTGTGTTGGAGGGTGCGAACGTGGGAGGTGTCCTGGATGGACCAGATTCTGCACGTTTTGTCGTTGCTTCCGGAGAGCAGGAAGGACCCGTCGTGCGAGAATGCTACAGAATTGACCCAATCTGAATGCCCATCGAGGGTCGCTGCTGGTTTGAACTCGGCGGAGTCCAAGTTCCACAATTTGACGGTCGTGTCTTCGGCGGCTGAGGCTGCGTAGTTCCCATGACGTGAGTAGGCCACTGAGCGAATGTAGTCCGAGTGTGCTTGCTGTGAGGAGAGACAAACGCCTGTGCGAGCATCCAACAAGAGAAGCACCCCACTGGCCAACCCGGCAAGTATGTCCTTCCCATCAAGCGAGAAATCCACGCTCAGGACCTGAGTCTTCGTCTTGATTGAAAGGAGCTCTGCTCCGGTGCGAGCGTTCCAGAGCCGAATTGTCTCGTCCGCTGACGCAGTGACGACGCGCGCGCCGTCTGGAGAATAAGTAGCGCAACCAATCCAGTTACCATGGCCCTCCATGGTGGTGACATGCGCGTTCCATCGAGTCGGTAGCCCAATGGGGACGGGGATCTTTTTGTAGATTTTCTGATCGTACAGCCTGCGCACAGTTGAGCTTGGTGGGCAAAATGCAAGCGCCGAAGTGTATACTGCTGAGGCGGAGGCGCTAATGGCAACATAGAACGAGCCGATCATGTGCTCGCAGTCGCCCAACAAGCTAACGATATCTATTGGCACCGCAAGGGGACTGTCCTGAGGAAGGAATAGAAACGTATGGGTGAGTCTCAGTATGCCATTGCTGTATTGACGATCTAGTGCGTACCGCGAGAGCGCGTCGGGCTACCTGTAATATATCGGCAGCTACATCGACATCACCCATCAGGCTGAGGCCTTCTAACCAATGCAGTAAATGTTCGTAGCAAAATGTCTCAAAACTGTTCAGGGTTTCGAAGTCAATTGTTGAGTCGCGGAGATGATCCGCCCAGCGACGCATAGCATACTGAACGTGAGAAGGGAGATGGGTGCCGACACGAGTGGAAAGATCGGAAACGTCCCTGTTGAAGAGAGAAGCTTGATCTTGAGGGATTTGACAAACATTTCGACGAAGCGTGTGGGCCATGGTTTCGAAGCAGCACTTTGCAAGGATGTTATGGTGCTCCCGAGGATTAACCACTAGGTCTTGCTTGGTGCATCTAGTAGGGTCGACGAGGAAGTCGGGGAAGGAGAGATGAATGATTTGTATGACGCCGTCATCGGACTGCGGTAGAGATACGACGGACTGGATTAACTCCAAGTTGCGTATCGACGTTCCCTGGTTCAACCCGAGGAGATCGTCGAGGGCCATGGGGGTGAGCTGGTCGCGGAGTAGCACGACAGAGCCGATAACAAATTTCATCTCCTCTACCGTCTCCTTATCGACATCATCCGCAAATGCCCCGTCAATGACACCTGTATACAGCTCATCGAGTTGGGCAAAAGGCGAAGCATTGTGTCTTCTGAGTTTGTTCAGTACTTCCTCCAACCGCCTCCGTGGATTATTCCCTCTCTTGTCGGCGATGAAGTTGAGCGCGGTCGAAATGAAGACGAAAATTCGACCGGTCAGTTGAGTGAGCCGTTTCTTCTCGTCCTCGCTGGGCCAGGACTCCAGACCGTCCCGGGGGTACATCTTCCTGATCGATGAAAGGCGCTCCTCAATGTAGGCGGCGATATCCCGGTCCACAATCTCGGGAGGAACCTCGTTGAGAAGGAGCGTGTGTGTGTGTTGAAGGAGGGTGTCGGAGCCTCGGAATCCATCAACAATTCGCGGCTCTGGACGGCTGGTAATGATGAACTTGAGGGGACGAAGAGCCTCGACGAACTGCGAGAGGGCGACAAGAATGACAGAAATTGCGGCATCATCACGACACTCGTCGAGCGCATCAATGATCACTACTTGATCTGGGAAAGGTGTTCCTGTCACTGCTTGGAGCGGCTTGACGATGAGTTTCTCGAGCTGAACGGACGGCAGAGAGCGGTGGATGTCGGGATTGTTGTCGAGAGCCTTTACAACCTCCTCCGCGAACGCAGCGTTCAATCGACAGAGTTGGTAGGCGATGGTCGGGAAGATGAGCTGGACATCGCTACGGCCTCCGGTGCGTGCGCAGAAGAAACTTGCCCCCAGAATTTTCTCCTGATCACACCACGACGCAATGGTGTAGGCGATGGTAGTCTTTCCGGACCCGGCGAGCCCATTCATCCATAGAAGGAGTGACTCCTCTGAGATCTCAGGAGCTTGCTTGGCCCCTTTTCCGCGGATCGACCGGATCCAGGATCGTATAGACGATAGAATTTCCATCCTTGTGGACGCCATGCATTGAACTCTGCCGCTCCCTCCATCGTCGAACCGCGCTTCTCCGACGTGATGGAGTTTCTCGAGTGCTAGAATCCACGGTCAAAAGGAAGTCGTGATGTCGGAACGATAGCGAACTTACCCGCGACGATGGCGTCTTTCATCAATTCTTGAATCTTCCCACTTAACTGGGACACAGCGACACGAGTGGAGAGTACTGTCTCTGTCTAATGAACACGTCAGGAATTAGTATGCATCGGCTCCAAGGGCAAGCTGACATACCGTAAGGCCGTCAACGAGCAAAGATAGTTTTTCAATATATCCGTCAAGCTCCTCGGCAATGTTGTCCGTCTGTGCCATGTGCATCGCTGTTCCAAGAAGACCCTGCCGCTGGTCATGGAGCCTTTTCACGCTGTCAACGACTCCTGTCACATCCCTTCGATATTGGCAGGAGATGAAAAGTTAGCGCAAATGGAACTTCTCAGAGGGGTGAACGTACTTATTAAAACGTTCGAGCTGCTCGAGAAGGTCTGGAGGACACTCTTGTAGGTCGCGAAATTTTGTAGTCATCTGGACGAGTGGTCGGAAGCGTTCTTCGAACGTCCTGATGGTCTCGTTGTTCGAGTTGTATTTCTGTGATCGGCATCGATGTTAGCATACTTCGAATCTGTTGGGTATCTAACCCTTACAGTGTAAATCTCCACACAAGCCACAACCGCCCCCAACGCGGTTTGGAGTGGCGGAAGCGGAGCAGAAGCCTCCTTTGCCACCTTGAGTAGGGTGGATAGGCCTCCTAGCACCGTCTTCTTCAGATCTGACGTGCCTCGTGTAGGCGCAGCAGGAGGGTCGGCATGATCAGTCCCAGCAACGGAAGACTTGACGACATCCCTATCTGACTCCACAGCAGTCGACGCTTCACGTGCAGGTAGCGGACTTGGTACAGCCGTTGGTTGGACAGGCTGCATATCGGAAAGATCGGCGCCAATGGGGTCGGCCGAGAAAAGCGTGGTGGGAACTCCGGTATCGGTTGCATACTGCTCGCTCGCTCTACCGGTCGGGGCGGATGACGATGGCTGTACGGGGAGATGGGAGGACGAGACGGCTGCGAGCAACCCAGAGGCAGAACCTTGCGATGTTGATGCGCTGGGGTCTGAGGCTGGAGAGGGCGGTAGAACCGAGAGAAGAGGAGGGGATGTGTGCGGGGTGTTCGTGGAGGGACCACTCGAAGGTTGTGCAACCGATGTGTTCTGTGAGGGATCTTGCCTCAAGGGGCCCCATCTACCAGTTGATTTACCGGGACGGGTTTCTGCCTTTGCGGAATCGGCGGATGTCCGTGGGGTGGAGCTCGAGGACGGCCGATCAGAGTCTGACCCGCCGCCGAGCTTACTCTTCACTTTATTCTTTAGTCTCTTGAGGTGACGCATATCTTACAAGAGGCTGGAGATGGAGAGGGGTGCTGGGAGAGAGCGGGAGATAGTGGGGGGTCGAGACAGTGGATGGAGGATGGACTACATGGACATAAGGGAAGGGTACCCAACACAAGGTTCAGATATAAAGCCACCGAGACGCGTGGTGGCTCCTTAAAGCGTGGTCCCGTGCAGGACGGTCATGGGATGGCTGCGACTTGGCCTGGAAGACTCGGCGGATGGGCGTTATGAAGGCAGAAACTTCGTTGACGTGGGATGATGGAAGAGTAGGGGAGTGGACTCCGCGGTGCGCGCGAAGCGAAGCTGTTCAACCCGCGGGCAACATTTCGTCGTAGATGAGGAAGTCGCATTGATGAGATTTCGAGGATAAAACCAGGTCTAGTATGTTATACCACACATGCCTGGGTTCTCAGTCAGACGCGATCCGGTCTTGCACAGTCTGATCGCACGTACTCATAAAGGATTCGAAGACACGCCGCGTGATGTCCATCCACATCCTTCTCCCCCGTATGCCCGCAACTTTCCCATGTGCACTGGCACAAGGTCCGTCTGAACTCTGATAAACTCACACACCCCTGTAAGCAAGACCCCGCTCCATTCTCCAGATTCCTTTGAGAGGAGAGCGATCCGTCGTTGAGACGAAGAGGCTCCCGGTCTTGCAGCTTTGTTCGACAACGCAGGCGAGCTGTTTGAAGTGCCTATGTACCCGACAGGCGAGATACCACGATATGCAGGCGCGCAGCGTGAGCGAATACGTATCTTTAGCCCCGGGACGGGCAGACGCTCGGACGTCTGCGTAGCTTCTGCGGCCGAGAGGCTTCATGAGGTAAACTGACAGGGAGGCGCATGCAGGAACCCGAGGATTGTGCCGAGGCCATTGACACAGGGTGCATTTGTAGTCAGAGAACGATCGCTGCATGGAGGGTAGGAATGACAGGGCCAGAGGTCTATCTTCCTGGAATCTGCGGGTGTGCGAACACGGCCCTAAGAATAAAGGGTAGAATGAGCGGGTGACGAACCGAAGTCAACGGAGACAGTGACATACTCAGGCCGTAAGCGTGACGAGGCGTATCAGATGCGTCACTGGCGCAGCTGGAATGCCCTGCGCCGCTCGGAGAAAGAAGACCCGGGTTCGCCAGACATAGAGAAGGGTCGACGCCGAGCGTAGTAGGACCTGGCAGGGCTTGATCGAAGCGTGCGGGCGGGCCATCCGGTTGGCGCGGGAGCTGCCAGGAACTCCGAGTAGAAGAGGAAGTAGCATGGCAGCATGGCCCGGGCCGCGAGAGAACGTGAGATCGAGAGCGATCTCAGAGCCGAAAAGAATTTGAGCAGGAGGGGTGGCCATGGGACGAGCTCCGGGCGTTCCCGGATCCCGAGGGCGGGCCCGGGTGACAGCATCGTGACTGCTATGGATGATGTCATCTTGTCCACGTCACGTCACGTCCACCCATTCGAGAGTCACGGTCGTCCGCCGTGACCGTGCCAATGCGCCCGAGCGCTAGCCGGACATCCCACGTGCGTCCCGCAGTACGTGGATATCGCGCGCTCCCTCAGCCAAGCTGCAATGCTCGCCAGCTCTCTTCTTCTCCCGTAGGTAAAACGCTTTTACAGGTGGGTTGGCGTATTTGTTGCCATATGGAAATGGTGATCTCGAGTTCGTGTTGGACCACGAGCATGGCACTGGTCACAGGCTGTGCCACCACACGACACCTGTTCTCTAATTCGACATCATGGGCAGACCATACCACGAAGTCACTCACACCGTAGTTCCTGCAGAGCTCAGGCCGACCAGGTGCTTCACATTCACGGATAATGGGCTGCGTCGATCTCGACACGGCGGATCCGGTCTCACAACTTACAACCAGCTCCATTGCACGCACTCGCGGTTCATATAGGGTTCTTCATATGACAATCATCATTAACTCTACATAAATGTACGCGTACGTCGTTTAGAGCTCATGAGCAAGGTCTTCATGCCACAGAATGCGCGCGATATGCGAAGGAAAATAGGTGGAGAATTTGAACAGCGAGACGACGACAAATATGGGAGCCATCAGCCAGATACGTCGACAACAACCAGACGTCCATCGTTGGTCGCGAGCGCAATCATGTGTCCCCGAATGTCCCGGCCTCCCCGCGTCTCCCAGCCAACAACGCTAGGAGCATATCTGTAGATAGGCGGAAGCCAATGTACCCTTCTGCGGGCCCCGCCGGGACCGGTCCCCCAAACCCACCCGTCGGACCCCACGAAGTAGTTGGAGAGGGACGACGAAGATCCATTGGGCTTGCGTTTTGACAGGGAAGCGTCCTCGGGCTTTGTTTGAGAAAAGTTGTGCTCCGGAGTAAATGGGATTGGGGTGTAGTTGTTGTATGTGATGACGGCGCGGTTGTCCGGAGAAAAGAGGATACGGTTTACCAGACTGGGCTGCGAAATGTTGAACTGGGATACGAGATGGAGGGCGTCACCATTTTCGGATGGTGTTTGCGCTTCGGGAGCCTTGGAGCCTACTTGCGAAGAGGCGGTGGCGTTTAAGGTCCAAACCGAAACTTCTCCGAAGCAGTTTGCCGCGGCTACGAGCGAGTCGTCCGCAGAGATTGAAAGAACGCTGATCCCGTGAACGTGCTTCTCTTGCCACGTGATGGCGCCGGAGGCGAGGTCGCAGAGACGAATGGTAGGATAGCCTTGGGAACGGCGAGATTCGGCTTTCTGTGAGGACGGATGGTAGCCCGTGACGACTTTCTCGGAGACCCCAAACCCTGGAAGGGATTCCTCGTCCAAAGATGAGAAGATAATTTTGTCGCTTCCACCGCGGTACGTTGCGAGAGCCCAAATTTCGCCCTTTCCTCGATAGATGATCTTCTCACTCCCCGTATTCACGTCGAAAGCTCGCACCGTCCCGTCCAAAGACCCTGAAACGAGCTGTTGGGAGTCCCGGGAAAACACTGGCTGTACCACCACGCTCGTATGTCCGCGGAGGATCTTGCTGGTTCCCTTGGATTGACTTTCATAGAGGGCGATAGAGGCGTCTTTGCGGCCGGTGAGGGCGAAGCGAGATCCATCGGACGACCATGTTAGCGCCACGATGTCAGAGTGCAGCGCCGTAGCGTCCGGATTTGCTATGGTGAGGGTAGGCTCCGCGGAGGACACATTCCAGAGCTGGACTGTTCCATCTTCGAGAGCGACCGCGAGGACGTTGCCGTCGTGGAGAGAAAATGCCACAGCGCAGATCGCGCCATGAGTCGACAAACTCTGAAGAGCAGAGGGAACTTGGGCTGTTTCCTGTAGTAGTGCTCTGTCCCAAACGCGGGCCGTTCTGTCGTGGGAAGAAACGAGGCTGGTTCCGTCGGTGGAGAAACGTAGGTGCCAGATTCCTTCCCCTCGGATCTCTTCGCGTACACCGAGCAGCTCTCCAGAGGAGCAGTCCATGATACGAATTGACGACGATGCTCCGCGGCGGGTGTCACATCCGACGGCAAGGAACGAGCCAAGAGGGGAGAAGTCGAGTGCCCATACATCGCCTTGCATCTTCAGCCGCTTTATACTGTTGAAACCTGACGAGTTGTCCCCCGCCCACAGAACGACCTCCTTTCCGGTTCCGCATGCAACCAATTTGTCGTCGAGAGAGATGGTGACGGCCCTCACTTTGGCGTCGTGTTCGAGCGTGCGGACTCGGCGTGGCTCATCCGGGAGGGTCCAGATCTTGCACGTCTTGTCTGAGCTTCCGGATAGGAGAAACTTTTCGTCGTGAGAGAACGCAACCGTAATGACGCGGTCCGAATGTTCGCTGAGGGTTGCAATAAGCTGAAGATCAGCCGTTTCCACATTCCACAATTTGACTTTCTTATCGCTAGAGGCCGAGGCGGCGTAGCGTCCCTGATATGAGTAGGCCACCGCACGAATCCAGTCCGAATGTGCCTCTTGCTGTGACTTGATGCGAACGCCCGTTTCAGTATCCCAGAGGCAAAGATTTCCCCCTCGTGAACCTGACAGGAGTCCCTTTCCGTCGGGGGAGAAGGCCACGCTCAATACACCATCTTTGTCCTCGAGCAAAAGGAGTTGCGCTCCGGTGCTAACGTCCCACAGTCTGATTGTTCGGTCGAGAGAGGCAGTTGCGATCCGTTCTCCGTCCGGGGAATATGCAACACACCAGATACTGTTCGTATGACCTTCGAAGGTGTCGACAAGAGCGTGCCATTTGGTTGGAAGTCCAATGGGAACAGTGGAGACGCCGCTGAGACCTTGAGCGTAGCCTTTGCGCAACGACGTCGACAGAGGACAGAAGGAAATAGCTGAAGTGTAAACCATGGATGCAGAAGCGCTGATGGCAGGATAGGATAAGCGAACCATCCTTTCGCAGTCGTACAACAAAACAATGGTGGCGTTTGGTGGCTTCGGTTTTATGGTCTATTTACGAGTAAGAAAAAATGAGTCCAAGAGGTTACTACAAAGGCATACACACGTACCAGCAGTGTTCGTCGAGCCATCTTCAAGATGTCGATGCCGGCGCGCATCTCACTGATGAGACTGAGGGCCTCCAGCCAGTGGAGCAGATGTTTCTCACAGAACTCGTTCACGAGCACGAGGGCCTCTTGATCAACCTCGGCGTTGGACAGATGGTGAGCCCAGTGGCATAGAGCATATCGAACATGGGGAAGGAGGTGCGAGCGCGTGAGCGTTGGAAGTTCTGAAATTTCACTGTTTGTATAGGAGATTTTGTCGAGGGGGATGCGGCATATGTTCCTACTGAGTACACCTAACATTGTTCTCAGGCACTGTTTGGCAAGAAGGGCATGTTGTTCTTTGGGGACGACGAGGAACTCAGTACGCGTACATCTCGAAGGGTCCACGAGGAAGTCAGCGAAAGAAGAGTGGATGATACGAATGGCATCTTCATCAGATTCCGGAAGCGCAATGACGGAGCTGAGCAAACGAAGGGCACGTTTCGACGCTCCGGCCTTGATCCCGAGGAGGGCGTCGAGGGACTTAGGAGAAAGCCGGTCGCGCGAGAGCACTACAAATCCCACCACTAGTTTCAGCTCTTTCAGCATCGATTTCTTGTGCTTGGACGGAATCGCCGCATCAGTCACGCCGGTATAGAGTCCATCGAGACGGGCCGACGGAGAGTCTTGCTCCGTTCGTAGCATCTTCAACACGAGGTCTAGTTGTCCGCGCGGGTTGTTCACTTTCTCGTCCGCGATAAACTTCAATGCCGTTGATATGAGCACGAACACGCCGCACGTCAGCGTAGCGAGTTGGCCTTGCTTCTCTGGACCCGGCCAGTTCTCCTTCTGCCCGTATGTCTTCCTGATCTCCGACAGTTGTTCATTGATGTAGGAGTCGACATCGCGCTGAGTGATTTCTTTCGGAATGTCGTTGAGAGGGAATGAGTGAACGTTCTGATGGAGTGTGTTGGGCAAATGGAACCGTTTTGATACTTGCTCATCGGGACGGCTGGTGACCAAGAACTTGAGTGGGTGGAGGTCCGCGGCGAACTGAGACAGCGCCACGAGGATGATTGAGATAGCTGCGTCGTCGCTGCACTCGTCGACTGCATCGATGATGACTACTTGATTCTGGAATGGGGTGCCTGTTGTGGCTCGCAACGGCTCGACGATGAGCTTCTCGAGTTGACGGGAGGGGAGAGCTCTGTGGATGTCCGGGTTCGAAGCGAGGGCCTTAGCGAGTCCGTCGGAGAACTCAGCGTCGAGAAGCGAGAGCTGGTAGGCGATGGTTGGGAAGATGAACAGGATGTTACCGCGACCACTGGTGCGCGCGCAGAAGAAACTCGCTCCCAGGCCCTTTTCGCCTTTGCACCAGAGCGCGAGCGTTTGCGCCAGCGTGGACTTCCCACAACCGGCGAGACCCGTGAGCCACACGATAGACAAGAGCTGGGAGATATTGAAGATGGTGCCCGCGGGTAAGGAAGAACCCTTGATCATAGGATGGATCCATGATCGAATCGACCATAGGACCTCTATCCTTGTCGAGTCCATACATTCAATACGACCACTGTTGCCGTAGTCGAACAGGGCTTCACGGACGTAGGGAGGTACGTGAGGATCTGGGAGCTCTGAATTAGTAACATTCTCACGGTCTAAGATGTACGAGAGAGAATGCACCTGTATTAATAGTGTCGCTGATCATCCAACGTTCAATCCGCTTGTCCGCTCTCCGGGCCTCAACGCGCACGCCCTGTAAAATAGAACGACAGAGGTGAACAAAGAACTCCCGAACTATGCATTAAGGCGAACGCACTTCGACTATGATTTGGGTGAGGATAGTTTCCTGAATTCGAAAGTGGTCAAGCTTTGTAGAATGATCGAACCGGCGGATAGCTGACACACCATAAGGCGTTGTACAAGTGTCGAAAGCTGTTTCATACAGCGGGCGAGCTCCGCAGAGATATCGCCGACCTTCGTTGCCTTCCCAGAGGTTCCCGCATAGCCTCGAACGTTCAATTTCTGCACACTATCGGCGACACTGTCCGCTTCCCTAGGAGGGTTGCAAAAAGCATTAGTTAATACTAAGCAATTTGCCGAAGCAGACGCACTCTTTGAAGTGATTCAATTCTTCTACGAGTTTTAGTGGGCAGGCGTCGATGTTGGGGAGATCTTGAATGGACTGCAGCATTGGGTGGAGGCACTTCTCAAATGCCTGCACTGTCTTGTCGTTAGGGCGATGCTTCTGTAGGAAATGCATGACGTCAGGATCTATCCCTAACCAGTGACTATACACTCACCGTATAGACATCCAACAAAGTCGCCGCGGCGCCCAAAGCAGCTTGAAGAGGCGGCAGATGAGCAGAGGCATCCTTCGCGATATTGAGCAGATTCGATGAGCTTCCCCAAGTTGACTTTGCACCCGAGTGGGCCTCAGGGCGTATACTACCATTGGCGTTAGGAACGGGGTGGTTTCCCGACGTCGTGTTTGGGCCGGCCGCTTGTGCTGCGGACACCTGTGGAGTAGTCGTGTTATCCTGAGGCGATGCGTTTGACAGGCGCTGTGGCGAGGACGAGGCCAGGAGGGACTCTTGAATAGAGTTGTGTGATGGTTGTGCTACCTGTGCGGGGTTCGCGGGTGTCCCGGCAGCTTGTAAGGATGATCCAAGGAGAAGGGTACTCGGTTTCACGGTCTCGGTTGATGGACGGGCGGAGGGCGGCTTCCGAGACGGTGGCTCGGGGTCTGAGGTACACCCGAGGCGAGTCTTGACTCTACGCCACATCTTCATGGTGTGCTCCTAGAATTGTGGGAGGTAGCAAGAGACAGTGCAGAGAAGTTATAGCAGGGAGAGGGATAGGAAGACAGACGTCGCAGACACGGTGAGGGTATAACTCGATGCTGTACAAGGTTTACGAGGAAAGCCCCCGGAACACGTGGTGGCCCGCCAACGTGGTCCCGTGCAAGAATCGCACGATGCAGTGAATCAGAACTCACGTCACAACGGGCGTCATGAAGGTCGAGACCCGGAGAAGTCACAAATAAAGCCGTCCAATCTGCATGATCCTTCACGGATATCCAGAGTTTCAGGGACGCAAATATGGATCATCGCATTGGCAAGGCTCAAGGACATACTGCTACACAGTTGTGCACAACGGGTCAGGCCAAAGAGGCAGATCGCGCGCAAAGGGAACGCACATGCTATAAAATGAGTGCCGTATGCCCGCCGCCCACCTTCCCCATGCTCGTCCACCCGCACTACCCTCAAACCCACTTTCACCGCCTCCCGATTTCCGCTCCCTGTTCACTGGATCCGTGCTCGGCACCTCGGCATCCGTTGGTCAGGTTGCCCGCAAGAGCGCGCTCCACCAAGGGGAGGGTATGGGAGGCGCGACGAGAACCCAGTGCGACCCGCGCGAACCCATCCAAGAGGCAGTGAGGGAGCGTAATAGGCGTCCGAAGAGAAGTGTCATCAGAGAGGAGTCACTGAACAGAGAAGCTCTCGCACCGCTCCAAGGGAAATACGGACATGAGGGTTTCTTGGGGACAGACCTTCTACGGGCTGTGGTACAGCCAGGAAGTGCTTGCAGGAGCGCGGCGGGGACAGCCTCGGGAAGAGGAGCACTGGCAGAAGGCTGGCCTGAACCGTATGGCGTGCTAGCAAGCGCTCACAATGCTGACGTAACTCAAAACCAAAACTACTTTATGTCCCAGGAAATAGCCCACTCGTCCCGGGCCCGGCCCTAGCGTTAGCCGATGTCGGGCATAAGGGTACTCCCCCATATAGAAGTTTCGTGCTCACCCAAAACCAGCGCTTGTCCTCGGTGGCAGTTCTTTGGGATCTTACGCGCGTCTACATCCGTCTCAAGAAAAATGCCCATCCGTCTAGCCGCCTGGGCACACATGTCCTCTCAGCTCTGCCATTTGGTTCCTTACATTCCCCTCACACGTCTAGTAGTACAATATACCTACTTGTAGGACCCAATAATGCTATCTATTCATACACTGGTGGGATGTGTGACGGAAAGCATGCTATTTGAGAGGACGTGGGTTCTCATAACTGCACGCAAAAGAATAACTAGATGAGCTGTTGTAGCGGCACTGGTCAATACGTGAGAACATGATGGCGAGACGCTCGTGATAAGAGCAGGAGGAGAAGGAGGCGCCGGGTCGCGAAAACAAGCGCACGAGAATGGGGGGCGAAACATTCACAGTGAATGGTGCGCTCTGAAGCGAAAAAATGACATATATTATGAGAGATATGTGCTATGGATATATACAGGAGTGTGCAGAACAATTTTTGAGGCGGAGGATGGCGTGGTGCGTGAACTCGCCAAACGGGAAAACGAAATGGGAAGTCCTGGGGACAAAACGGTATGAGCGCGGGACGAGATGTCATTTCGCGAAAACATAAAGATCCTTTGCAACTCAAAATCACAGGAGGGCCTAGATCCAGAGTGTCGATGACGTCATTTTTGACACTCGTTTAGGGCCATTTGATAAGTGGGGCCCCAGATACGCCGTGCGTGGGGGGCATCCTCTCGAGCAACCCAAGCAGGCATCGTCACAGGAGAGGTAACCGACCTGCGGTGAGGAGCCAACGGAGAGCCTGAGCGTACACATGTGTTCCACATGCATGCACGGAGTCGTCTGCACTGCGAGAAGGTCTAGCGAAGGCGTTTTGATGTTATTCTTGGTATCGTCCGCTGCCATCAGGTGATAGCTGCACCTCGCACTCGCTATCCTGACAAAAGCAATCCTACATGGTGTCCATGTCCTAAACATATCGTACATCCGTCCGGCGAGCCGATGTTCTCCAATGAGAAGCCCCATGCCCCTACAGCATAGCCCACTTGCATCGCCCGTACGACGATCCTCAAGATCAGCAACGTTGTCGTCTTCTGCCAGGTGTTATGGGGTATAGCGGAAGTTCGGTGCCTGCGCGCGGCACCGCCTCTCAGCACAGCTAGTCGCCCACAAGCAAGAAACACGCACCTTATCCGCGAGCTCTGTCGTATCCACCGGCGCGAGAGGGTCGGGCACGCCATATAGGCGGTCCCTCCGTCGGTTCTCGATGCGGTAGCTGATGGTGAGGACGAGCGCGGAAAGTGCGGCAAGGAACTCCAGCGCAGCGGTCACCGCGAAGCCTTTTCTGTGAAGCGCCGAGACAGCGTCAGCGGCGAGGCAGCGCAAACGAGGCAGGAAGTGAAAACGAACATATAGTGTGGTCCTTCGGTAGCGGGGTAAAGGTGCGATCCGAGGACACTACCGCACTGGCCGATGGCCATGTACATCGGGATGCCTGTCGCCTTCTTGGTTTCTGAGCCTAAATTGTGGGCGACTGGTAGTGCGGGGGCTTAGTCAGCACGAAAATCAAGCAGAGCTGGCGGAGAGGGACGCACACCACGCGATAACGACGCCGATAGTCGTGTACGTGCCGCTCGTGATGCAGAACACGGCGAAGTACCGTACATGGTTGTTATCGAGCACGGTGAGCACGAGGACGTAGCCGACACCGGCGAGCGCGCTGTTCGCGGCGACGAAGAGACCGCGGCTCTGGATCCGGTCAGAGACGTATGAGCACGAACATAGTACCACGGCTGCGACGACATATGGAGGCACAGTGAGAAGCTGAGCGCGCGCGTTGGCTGGGGGTCATATCGCGCGTTAGAGAGCCTGCAGCGCGTGTGGTCGGGACTGCACATACTGAATCCGAAGCTCTTGATGATCGTCGGCAGGAAAGCCGAGGTAGAAGCGAGAGCCACGTTCGCGCCGAAGTATAGGATGCCAGCAGCATAGATCTACGTCGAGTCATAAGCGAGTGAACTATGCCAAGATATACAAGAGACATACCCTCCAATCCTTGAACGCGGCGATAACGTGTTCTGAAGGGCGGTATGAGCGCACGTAGGGGGCCGAATTGATCGAATGCACCTCACCTCTCTTCACCACGCGCCCAGTGTCCGCCTTCAGCCCGCGGCTACCACGGTCCAACGCAATCTCGCGCTCCTTTTCGTTGAAGATCTTCGTTTCTTCCGGCCGGTTGGGCAGAATGATCATCGCGAGGAGCCCGATAAGCACGGTCGGGATGCCCTCGACGATGAACAGCAGACGCCAGTTGGCGATCTCCGCGTGCACGTTCTGGATGCCGAATGCGATCAGGCCGCCGAACGCGCCCGCGATAGCGGCGAAGCCGAACCAGTACGCCATACGCATGCCCATCTCGTCCTTCGTGTAGAAGTAAGCTACAAGTGGCGTGAGCCAGGGCGCTGACGATTGGGATATGTCTAGGCGGCTTACACATGTACAGGGGGATCCCTGGCCCGAAACAGGCCTCGAAAACACCCAAGCCAACGCGCGCGACGAGAATGCCGGCAAGATTGAACGCTGTGGCCTATGTGGACAAATCTAGTCAGCGTGCATGGAAGTGCCGCTGGCGCGCTCATGTCAGCAGCAGGACAGCGGCGCGCGAGGAACGGCATCCCTGACAGATTTGAAACCATCCCTCCGTGCGTGTGGGCTGCTTCCGAGAGACGCGTTCGCGATAGAGATGGGCGAGCACTCACCATGAGCGTGGAGCAAAGACCCCACCCTATGGCCGCGAAGCCTAGCCAGATACGAGGAGGGAAGAGCTTGGAGAGGACAGTTGCGGGCACTTGACAGATAATCTACGCAGACACGCCCGGCGTGAACACGCGGAGGGGATGGATAGCAAGCAGCGACATACGTATGAGAAGAAGAACGCCGAGTTGACCCAGTCGAACAACTTTCCCGTCGGGTCCCCACCAAGCACATCCTCCGGAAGCCCCTGCAGCCGTGCGTTCCCTAGGTTCGTCCGGTCGAGGTCTGGGCAAACAGAGGGCGCATTCGAAACTCTCCCTGGCGATAGCCGTTACTGGGTACTCACATGCAAAGAGGTACATGATGCACGCAATGGGCATAATGCGCCAGTCGAGCTTGCGGACCAACGCGCGCTCTTCTTCCGGGGTGTGCAGCGGGGAGGGCGTACCCGCGTCGGAGCCTGCCTTCTCGTCAATGGAGACCGTGTTCTTGCCGTTATCAGACATGTCGTCCGTGAGTGGAGGTGGTTCGGGAGGGCGGGTGGACAGCGGGCAGCCTTCAAGAGAGCGAAAACTTGCGGCTCGAAGCTATATATATGACTATGTCTCCATTCATGGCACATCGGACCGCCGCTGGACGGTCATTTGACCAGGGTCTTGGTGGCGACTTGTTGATATCACGCAATGCGCGCAGTGTCTTCAGATTACCGAAGGGCTGAGGCGAGCCTCTGGGTAAGCCCGAGAGGGCGAGGTATGTTAGAGATGACGAGGTGCATAAGGAGAGGCATCGACGGTCGGGTGCGGATCGGGATGGATTTTGACTCTCAAGCTCGAGCGCGCGCAGCTGTCCAGACGTCGGACCCTCGCGGTCCGATTTGCGCGGGGTCGGGGCTGCGAGCGGGGGTTTAATTTGCGCACGGAGACGGGCCGGAGTCCCAATATACTCCGACTTTACCGCGGACGCCGACGTGCCATGGCAAGACCATTTACCGTCGATTTTTGAGAATTCAGTTCTGGACCGTCAGCCACCGGACGGTGCGTTACTTAACCATGTGATATAAACGTTTGCGGCGTACATATGGCTGCACGAGAATCCAACTTCCTTCCGAACGTTGCTCTCCCACCCTCCATCCCTCATCCCAGTACCCTCGTTCCTTAGATCTAAGCACGTCGAACTGACTATGCTCCATCTCAGGCCACCGAGTGAGAGTCAAGACCCCCTCTCGCCACATAGCTTTAGCCCTGCTGAAGAACTTCCTGTCGAGCTCCTCGACCTTATCCTCACACACGTGAAAACGAACGGCGTTGCGACACTGCAAGCTTGCGCCTTGGTATCTCAAACATGGAGCAGGTTCTCCCGGCCTCATCTCTTCTCGGACCTCCATGTTTTACGACGGGACGAATTTCACTCCCTCGCGGACCACCTGGCAGCCTGTCCCGAGATCGCAGGCGTAGTCTGCAACCTCAAGTTGGAGGGCGTTCCCGAGCGCCAACACGGAAATAGCGGCTTGGACCGACTCCCTCTACTCAAGGCTTCTCTCCTCTTCGAGCGGATCCTGCCTCTACTTCCACGCCTACGCGAACTATCTCTGGTGCGAGTCTCTCTGCCAGACCTTCCAGGCACCTCCCCTCGCTCTTCGCTACCATTCCGCCTCGAAAGGCTCACCATTGAAGACTGTCGCGAGTCAGAAGGTTGGCTGTGGACTCCATTCTATGGGATGTTGTCGTCGCGCTCGGCCACTACCTTCCTTCACTTCGTTTCCGCCAACGCCGTGGACCTGTCCGGCCTCAGGCTTTGCGCGACCCGCTCCTACGCCAGGAATCCTACCCGCGACCAGCCCCCTCCGGTTCCGATACGCGACCTCAAACTCCGATGGGCACAGCGGCACGCCCGCGACGACGATGCGCCCACGACGCTCTACTCCGATCTCGAGCGGACAATCGCTCTCAGCACACTCCGATCACTGACGCTAATGTCGCCGAGTGTGGCATCCGCGGCGTGTTTGCCGTCACTGGGCGCGATCATCCGCGGGGCCGCCAACAGCCTGGTCCATCTCGACCTCAGTCTGATGCTCGGGCCGCGCCTCAACCCACACGAAGATGATCTCGGTGAGCACCATCTTTCCACCTTATGATGCACTACGACCTCAGGGCGGGATGTTGACGGTCTCCCGCAGTGCACTGGGAGGCCCTCGGCCTCGCGACGTGTACCAAGCTAGAGTCATTTGCGGTCGCCCTTCACGTTCCCACTCAGCACGCCACTCGTCCCCCGTCTGCGCCACTCGCCGTCGGATGCGCAGCGCTCGTCAGAACCTTATCCGCCACCGTTCGCGACCTGACCGTGAGCCTGCACCGCGTCCACGCCCTCGCTCAAGTCTGCGACGCCACGGCCTTGGGGCTCGGCGCCCTCGATAGTGCGCTAGCCGATCAAGTGGCATTTCCAGCACTGCGTCGTGTGGTGGTGGTGGTCCTTAGAGCATCAGCATGCGGTATACACAGGATTGAAGCGGACGCCGCGCTGAGGAAAAGTATGCCGCGACTCATGTTCCTGGAAGTAGAATGCGATGAGTATGTTCACTGGCTTGTTTATATCAATAACGGCTCACATTTAAACTTAGGTAGGTAGTGTCGCCCAGGAAACCCCTGCTGCTTGTCAGGAGACATCCTCAATCTTCGAACAACGCACCCATCCCTGGCCTTCCAGTACCATCTTTGCGAGAGCGGGTATGTACGGCATCGTTGGTAATCACCGGTCTAAGCTGACACGTCAGAAACATCTAGCGTTTCCTGTGCCCTTCTGAACCTTCCCAAGGCTACTATCACCATAGAATTCTCCTACTGTAGCTCTGACCGATATCGAAAGTTGATCATGCACCCTTGTGCGATTGTCCTCATAACACCGGGTGCATTGCAGGATGCTCCGCTCGCCGTTCGGCAGGGTTACAGAGACTGTCTTTACGTCTGCGGTCGTTCTCCGGCGATTTCGAAGATGGTGGAGATATCCCCTAGATGTCCCATGTACGTTTCCTCATTTCAAATACATGACTTTCTCACATAAGATCACCTAAACGTCTGTCCAGATGATGCGTTACGCACAACCGCTGTATTGAAGGAACGATTGATTTACTTCTTCGTGCTGCGATCGTAACAGAAGCATCAAGTCCATCCGACTTCTCATTGCACATCGTGTAGTTGCGCAACTTCTGTGGACCCATTAATCATTGAACCCTACCCACATTGGCAACGTTGTTAGAACATACAATTGCAAGTCACGCCAATTCATCGTATGATGGGACACAGAACGCAAATCTGGGCGTCCATAGACCTAAATAACGTAATTTTCCCTCGCAAGTAAACTAGCTCCAAGGTACTCTTATCCACGAACACCGGAATTCTTGATTCGGCCATGATCACTAAAACCGTCTACAGAGCTTGTGGTCTTCGCTAGAAGCAAGCCACAGATCCACAGAATGTGTGGACAGCTCGCAACCCGGCAACGCTCCGCAGTATCGTAGCGGCACGTACTATTTAAATGCGACTAGTTTCAATTCGCTCTCTCCGCACGTACGCGAACTGACCACTATCCAGACTTTTTTCGTCTAGGACCTTGCCGATCAAGGGACCGTCACTGTGAACACCCTTACACACATCCCGAGCTCCCATTTCTCCGATTCAAAGGTTATGTCGCAGGCTGCGGAGATACACCAGCCCACAATCGGCGAGTACGTCCCACCATAACGACGCTGAGACGGTTCCAGACGTTCAACTAAAACTTCGTCCTCATCAGTTTACAGTTCATTTGGTTCTCCGTAGCATGTTTGGGTGAGCGTTTTCGGGTTTGAGTCGGAGTGCTTTGAAGATAACTTGAACATTCTGCCCTGACTTCTAGTGCTTACTATGTATGACTACATCCTGACTTTCGACAGGGAGGTGCGCTATATCTGGCGTGGCCGACCCTCAAGCGCAAGTGTCCTCTATGTTTTGCTGCGATACGCGTCGCTGGCGGCGGTCGTGTCCACCATGCTCAACCTATTCCCATTTACCGGGAAAACATCTGCAGTGAGTGGTTTATCCTATTCACTCTCTTGATGTAGGTCTGACCGCTCTCTACAAACGCCGAAGGCGTATGACGTCATTTATGGTCTTCGTTATATACAGATCTAACCCTCGTAGCCATTCTCTAGATGCAACTTCATCGCACGATTCTCCTCTATGTTGAACGTGGTAGTGATCATTTCGTCGGCAGGTAGTCGACTTAGATCAATGCTTACTGCCAATCACATGCTCAATATTTTCCGCCAGTATTCACCGCTTTCCGTGCATACGCGCTGTGCAGAGGACAGTGGATGATTGCGGTGCTCGTTGGCTTGTTCGCCGCTGCAAATGCTACCCCAACCTTCGTATGCACCCTTTTCATCAACATCGTTCTAGTTTTCTAGTTTGACACGCAGTCAGATGGGGGCGATTACCATCGGCGCGGCGTACCATCCTGGACCCCTACACACAATCTGTGACTTTTCCACCAAGAATTTTGTTCAATTTAGAACGTGAGTAGACCGACAAGCACCTTCGAAGGCAGTACCGCTTAATCCATTTGCGCAGTGGTCAGTACACGCCCTCGAACCTGATTTAATTCTGTAGGATCTAATTTGGTCCCTCATGCTTGACCCCGGACACCCGCGGACACCCGGGATCTGTAGCTGTGATTGCTGGGAGGACCTGTGGATTCGTTTCCGACTTTATAGTCCTGATCTTGACTTGGCGGCGCGCCTGGCCACATGCAGGAGTACACAAGCATACGCTCACATGGGTATTGTTCAACGACGGTGGGCTTACATCTACGTGATCATACCCTTGTATATATCTGACCCTTTGTCGGTACTCGGTCACATCTTAGGCACCATATACTTCGCGTCAGTCACGAATGTTTTGCCCCATCCCAGATCGTGTCTCCTGAAGAGTCGATAAACAGTGCGCTGCTCCTCACGAACCTCCTCAGTGTTGCCCTCATCAGCTTTACCGAGGTAAAGCATGCCATTCCTTCTTCGTTATGCTGCCGCAGACCCACTGAGTAGTTGACCATGCAGCTTACATTCATTCTCATCGGATGGATTAGCGAGTACGCCAACCTCTCCTATTCTTGTTAATATAGCTCCACTTACATCTTCACCCTATCGTTGACATTACCAGCGCGGCCGTAGTAATCACATGCCGCTTCATCCTGGATTTGCGACAAGTAAAAGCATCTTCCGCCTTGGATGTCCGAAGCTCTCGTGGACATAATGGAGAATCGTCGGCCCTTCGGACCCCCAACGCCCGTGGGGGGTCTGTGGAGTCTGTTGTGTTCGCCCCCATGTCCTCTAGTAGGGAGCATGGACATTGGAGTGGAAGTGGTGAATATGATGCATTCATTGGGGACGCTAGTCAGCTACATTACGGAGACGGTGATGAGTAGAACTAGGTCGGAGGGCGCGCTTTTTGGGAACTGCTTCATCTTGGGGAGGACCCGGGGGAGCGCTCAGGATTTATGGCAGACAACAATCGTGTAGTTTCATTCCCGAGCTTACATCTATCCCAGTGCGTATGCGGGCCTTAGCAGAGCAATACAGAACCATGCTTGCGAGTCGTGTTATGTTTAGTACAGTATGAGACGCGAGAGACGTGTGATGCCATAGGGAAGGGAAGAGGGTATTGGTAGGGAATAGGCGTAGCGGAGAAAAAAAAACGAAGTGACATGACAGTCATCGAAATCATCGCCGCGGAGACAACAAATACACGAATATGATCCTTTTGCATGGGAAGAAAGAGGGGATTGTACGCCCTTGCAGGTCGAAAGATAGGCCTCCGAGAATTTTGCTCATCTTATGCCTCGGAGATCTACCCTGCGACACGCAGAGGCATACAGGCCCACAACATCCCGTACCACAGCCACATATCTTCCCCGCAAGTAGCCGGTCACCAAGATAGAGCGTGCAGCACACGCTGAACGCTCTGTATGGGGGATCGGCGCGGTGACGATATGTGACTGGTGTCCGCGAGCTGTTTGAATCAATGTACTCAGTATTTTGGTCTATTGACGGAGACGGTGAGGCTATAAGATCAGGGCGCGCTTACTGGGTCAGAGAAGCGGTTATATATCGATGTTGTGCTTGTTCTTCATGTGACGTCTGAGGTCGTTCATGCGCCCGATGTCCGCATCGCATAGGCTGCATGGGTGACGAGCCTGCGGGTCCTTGACATGGACCCCAGCGATATGCTGGTCCAGATGCTTTTTCTTGAGGAAATCTGCGTAAAATCAGGATCAGAAAACACCACTCTTTCTCCTCGCAAAGAGGTAGTAATAGAGCGACGAGAACCTGTAGAGCACCCGGGCCATGGGCACGCTATCCGAGGGCACTCCTTTAATTTCGCTTGAGTTTCGTTGTCAACAGCCGCTCTAGATCGACCTGTCTGGGATGTCCCGCGATGACAGTGGTCGCTACTGCTTTGTCGTGAGGGTGAGTATAATACTGGATACACTGGGGAATGGATGACGCACGCGAATGGCCGCTGTATGGAGTAGTCTTGTGGGGCCCATGCGTCGGGAGCGGGTGGCATTGGCAGGCCCGCGGGCACTCCTGAACCCTGACCGAAATATGGTGCATGGCCATCGCACGCAACTGCGAAGGGTATGAGAGGGATCAGTTCGAGCAGAGACGGACGAATGGTCAGAGACGGAGGCATACATTGTAGCTGTGTGGGAGTCGTAGGGCTGTTTCCAGGAGAATACACGTAGGAAGTGGATGAAGGCGACTCCGGGGACGTGAGGATAGAAGGAGGGGACGTCGTGCCGTTTGCAGAGGCATAGTAGCCAGGGTGAACGGAAGAGGTAGAGTGTGGTAAATCTACCATGGGGGCTTGAAGATCGCCGGACTGAGCCTGGCTGTAGGGGTAGAGCGGTATCGGCGGGAAGCATTCGTTTTGGGGTGAGAGCACATCGTATGTGCGGTACGTGATGGGGGAGCTAAAGTAGAGATCAGTAGGAAGAGACCCCGGGCCCCGGAAGAGCGGAGACCGTTGACAGTCGGGGAATATACTTGCCCGTTGCAGTGCTGATATGGTTCGGGTACCTCATAGGCTCCACCGACGTTGACTGGTGAGGACATACCACCTTGAGGGGCGATAGAAAGAAGACGTCCAGTAACGGTCGATGCTGTTGGAGATGGGTCAAACTGCTGCGGGGCCGAAGCTGCCCAAGTGTTTTGGAGCGAGCCTGTGGTACCCGTACGATAGCCGCCTTGTCCGATAAAGGAGCATCTCGACGAGCCTACTGAATGCATGACGATAGAGGTAGGGGGCGGGATGGACGATGGTGTAGGACGACGGTGCGAGGGTGTGCGATTGGGGGAGGAGGGAGAGGTGCATTAAGTAGGGCAACGACCGCCTTCACCGCAGGCCCTGACGCATGTCGGAGTCATCGGTAGCACGGTTCGTCCCACTGAGCCCCTAAACGGCGTATTAAATTCAAAATCACAAGGCTGCAGCTTCACTAGAAACCTTGAATCTCGGAACGTATCGACGAATTGCCCGAATTGTCCGAAGCAGCGTATGACATAATGTGAAGTTAATCCGAATACAGCCAATACAAGTACTAGTCATTCAGCTCAGAACGGGAGCGATGATCATAGATGGGGAGAACGCTGGGGTAATACTTGTTCTACAGGACGATGCTGGCGGTCAGGGGTTCAGTGGGTCCATAACGATACAGAATGGGATGATGAAAGGTGCGAAGCATGGAACTGCAGGAACGCAGTGGGAAATTTGGAGAAGTCTGTAAAGAACGCGAATGCTACGGGCAGCAGAATGAAGCAAGATAAACCAATTACAAGTAAGGCTACTAGAAAGGAAATGTACAGCAACCGATTCCAAATGAGAGCATGCAATCGACCCATAAAACGTGCTCCAATGCGGACGCATGCCTCTGCCGCAAGATGATGCCTCGAGCTCTGCAGTCGAGCTCGAAGTCCCACCTTCCACTAGAGGCAGTCGCCCGAGCAGGTGCACCAGCCACGTATCACCCTTCGTAGCAGTCGGACGCCAAAGTAATCGATCAGCTCGCCGGCTGAGTGCTTGACGTGGGCGCCCGACTAGAATGGTGGTGCGAGACAGATGCCCCCTGCCAAACGAGAGGGATATCAGAGGCAGAGAAGGTGACAGTATATCGGCTGCAAGTTGCACGCACTGAGGAACTCGTCATATAGACGTCTCGTTCAAAGCGCCGTAGGCCGTTGTGGATCCGCTGTGTTCCGTATTCGCACCATATGGGGTGCTCCCGTCGTATTTGTCGACACCACCTGTCGAGGGAGCTCAGCGAATGCGCGAGTTATTGAAGCAGAAACGGTGCACGCACGAGAAGGGGTGTCATCAACTGCGCCGTACGCAATCATTGAAGACCCAGGATTAGACGGTGTGCCACCTACACCCGCCAGTCCATCGGTCGTCGAAATGGCGAATCTCGAGGGGCTTCCACTTTTCTTCGTTCGCTTCGTGGGAGGAGAATCCGCATACGCGCTCTCTGGCCCTGAAGCAAGCTCTCCTGACTCACTTCGAGATCGCTTCAGACGTTGCGGAGTACCCAGATTTTGGGGGCCAAGCGAAACGTCTGGAAGATTTGGAACCTGCGTAAAATCTGAAGATCGTGACGTGTCAGTTGTCTTGGAGGGCGCAGAGGGGTCGAACTTTGCGTTGCGATAAGGAACCGAAAGAGTTACGACCGATGAGGATGCGCCATGTGGGAGAGGAACAGAACGCGTAAAATCTAGAGAAATTGAAGATTGACGCGAAGGACGGGAAGAAAAATACGACGAAAAAGCATCTGCACGTGCAGAAGCCTCAATGCGCTCCAGAGAAGTGCCAGTGAAGATAAGATTGAGGGCAGGGAGAGTCGACGACGACGAGGTCGTCTGCGGTTGCGAAAAGAGGGGGAGATGAAGGTGGGAGTCGTTAAAGTTTGAGAAATACCACTCGTTCTCATCCTTGATGAAGAGCTCTACGTCCGCACCAGGCGACTCTTGCGCCGCCGACGGTCGTCGGAGATCCTTCGTGAGGTCTTCAGCGCGAACAAAGTCGTTGAGAACGTTGCCATGCGCCAGCGCCGCATCATCTAGAGGTCGGTCTGGTGTTTGATAAACGAAAGAGCCTGTGTCTTGCGTTCCCGACGCGCCGCCGGATATGCTTCCCTGCGGTGTATCAGTGGAAACTCGATACTACGAAGCAATTGCAGTGCTTACAGGCTCAAAAGGATAGTTGGACATGAGTGATCCAAGATTCAGGAGGAAACTCTGGGCGCGATGAGAGTGTGTGGAGAGAGGGAGAGAGAGAGACGATGGACGATGGACGCTGGGGAGGCTGAGACACGCTGAGCGCGTCCCGACGCGTCTACTAGTCATGTGCCCAATCACACCCTTGAGCCACCCACTGGCTCTTTGTTCACAGAGTTTAGGACAAGAGCCCGTCGCTACGGGACCATGGTAGTCGCTTAGAAACCAGACACTCTATGGGCTGAGCGTGTGCTGGAGCCCAAGGGCTCATAGCGTGAGGCACAAACAAGATCAATTCGAATACAGTTCGGGCGCAAGCTCTGAACACATGTACATAGGAGAGGTACCAAGACGTAGCACGGAAATGCATCAGAAGTACAAGATATGTAGACGTCAGGGGAGGAGGGTGACAGGATTCAACAAGTCAGAGACAATGTTATGTCCCGCATATGGACGTTTCGAACGCAGATAGCGAGGCAGCCACAACGTATTTACAGAAGTTACAGAGGAGGTCGCGAGACAGTTCAGACCGAAAGCAAGAAAGGGCATCAAGAGAATGGGTCCCATCACGAAAACGAACACCTCTTCGACGCGACATTCCCGGAGCCCGCGCGTAAGCAGACTCCGAGAATGTCCCAGCGAAGATGAACTCCGTATTTCATCATCTCGTCCAATAGCCGCATAATAACCCTCCACGCGTAGTCCGACACCAATATGAAGCAGTCAGCACTCAGGCTGACAGCTAGAGGTGGGCGCCGGACTGGAGGGGCATTATACTGCTGCTGCGCGCGATCCGTGGATCTGCCGTGACATACGCCGTGAGCGTGCAGCGAGGATAGAAGGGACGATCGTGCTCACCGGGACAGCCCATAAATCTAATGCTTCGCCTTGCGCCTCTTGAGGTCCTCGCGGGGTGTTCCGAGGTCGGTGTGGTACGACTGATAGTGCCGGTCGCGGTCGTGTTCCCGGGCGAATGGTTTCTGGGAGCACCCAGCAACCGGGCAGGCGTACGGGCGTATGTCGAGGTGTGTCTTGACGTGTGAATCGCGATTGTACTTGCGTGCGAACACTGCCCCAGCGGGCATAAGCCGGCGAGGATTATTGGCGAACGAACTGGCCACGTACCCTTCGGACATCCTGCAACCGTACAAGAGAACTGCGTAGGGCCGGTTTGGCGGCGTTGGCGTTTTGCGGGACGCTCCTCGCCGAGATCCATATCGAAGAGGGTAGAGGGGCCCCTCTTGAATGGAGCAGGAATGGGGTCGCTCGTGACAGGCGAAGGACAGCCATGCATGCCGAAAGCACCATCGCACCAGCCGTAAGGCGGGGGGACGGCGCACGCCATGTTGACGCTGTTGGGAGAGTCGGGCGACAATGGCAACCAGTCGAAGCGGGGCGTGAAGTTGAAGTTGAAGTCGTTTTGCGGCGGGTCGCATAGAGGGGTGAGGCCAGCCACATTCTCGGGCGATGCGATGCCGATGGGGAGGTATGAGAACTCCTCGCCGCACAATGGCAGCGGGATAGGAGCCGGAAGGTGTGGGGAGTCGCCCCAGCTGGTGGATATTGGGGTACTGGGTAGGCTGTCGTCGACATCGGATGTGGTTGATTGAGGGCTCGAGGCTCCGCTGAGATTAGGGGAGATGGGAGCCTCGTAGGGGGAGAGTTGTGCGCAATCTGGAAGTGGTAGTATCGACTGCCAATCAACACCGTCGTCGGCGTTGATGTTGGCGAAGTTGCTCGCGAAATGGTTTTCATGGTCCAACTCGCCAAGGGGGAAGTCAAAAGAGGAGCCGAAGGACATATCGCGAGATGATATTGAGAGACCAGGATGGTTGTCGTGAGGAACGGGTAGGAGGCCGACGATGGGAGCAAACAGAGGACGAGTTGAAGTCCTCCACACAGGGACGCGTGTTGATTAAGTAAGCGTCTGCGGCATCACCGCAGACGGCACGGCCTCGGCATCTTCTGACAGGGCCGTGCACGTTCACCGCAACGTCCTTCGACGAAAGGCTGTATGAAGCTGTCATCCCTGCACTTTCCAGAACATCGCAGCACTCTGCATATACAGAAAAGCGCTGCGCGCCTGCCAGTAAGCCCGTCCCTTCTAGGACAACTTGCCCTGATGCTCCAGGGACCAGTGCTGAAGCGCTGAAGCCTTACTTCGGGCCCCCCTCAGGTTGGAGTTGCATTTCGAGGACCGGCGCGGCGACCAGGCTCGTGTTGAGACTTTTCTGCCTCAATGTGAAAGCGAATCCGGTGGGTGCCATTGCTATCTTCGCGTGCTGAAAGACTGATGGTATATCCACCAGCCTCAGTAGACGGAACACTAGTGCCTCGAACTCGTCATCGAGTGGCGTCACTCGGCATGACAAGTATCATGACGTTTCGCATCGAGTCGCCCGTAAGTGTGCACGTGATGTTGGACCCACCTCTTACTCACCTTTAATACTGTATCCACGGCCTTGGAACCTCGGAGCAGCAGGAGGATCTAGATCTGGCAACCTCGAGTCCTAATCTCTGCCGTGTATGACGACCCTAGATACCCAGGTTACACGAGCGCAAAAGCCCAGCTGATTTCGGGATCGGGGTAGGGACAGCCGAGCCGAACGTAGAGCTAGAGCTGAGAAACCCATATCTTCTTGACCTATACTACGTGCGTAGTCCAAGACTAGTCCGTCTCATCGGATATTAGAGTCAACGCGGACACAGCCTAACCAAGGGGATGTTTCCAGATTTCGACATAATCAGCTAGTGACGAAGAGCTAGTCCGCAAGCTTGCAGATATTCCCTAGAGATCAAGGAGGAGCATATCCGGGATGGAAATCGACTATTCCCGAAGCACGAAAACCCGATATTTGCGGCGCTGGCACGACGCGGCGCACAAGAGGTAAGACGTAGATGCCGCGCTAGTCGTCATCGTATCGGATGGGTTGAGTACGTACCTCTGACTAGAGACCTACCTTACACCTTTTCTCCTCAGTGCCCCACACCAGCGTGAGGCGTCGTTCAGGTATCAAGATGGGAGTGGGGGTCACGGCTGCCATCAGCTTTATATGCGGGGCACCCCTATTATATGCCGAGGACCGGTGTCATGATAATATGGAGCCGCGGTATGTCTTGTTTCAGCCAGAGGCTAATCCGCTTTGTGTTATGTGTACGCATGAGGCGGACTACCGCAGGCCCGAGCGTACGATCGGGCCCGCGCCTCCGCGGCATATCATAGCTTTGAGCCGAGGAAGGCCGAGTCCCGCCTTACCGTTTGTATGCAGCAATTTCCTTTGTGTGTCGCATTCATCGAATGGGCATACGGTCGTCCAATTGTTTGCGCGGTAAAGCCGCTGGCACATCGGCCCTTGTACATGCCGATACAATCGTGCTCGCTTGAGCCCCAGGGCCTGGTCACTGCAGCGTAGTCACTGGCAGGCTGCGGCACTTCCAGAAAGTGCGAAGGGTGCGCTCATCACAGCGCTTATTGCTTATCACATGCTTATGCGATCCGATCTGGTTCGATCCTCCAGGTGAGCCGGTGCGTCCCGACTGCCGGTGTGTGGGTCAATTCAGCGTGGAGTCGAATCCCTCTCTTTTTGCTTCCTCGCTCTCGAGCTCTACACTTGACCGTACGTCCTCAAATCTACTGCCCTCTACTATCTTCCGCTTACGCTTACAGAGTGCCCTGCTGCAAAATGCACTGGCCTTCCTTGTAAATGCATTTCGCAGTTCAGCTTGCCAACTTTCGCCTCACTTCTCGTTGACGAATTTCTATCCCTCCCAGATCGTTGCCCGCAGGCCCGCTCGCTGGGCTCCTCGTATCTGTTCATTGATGCGTCCCAAGGTTCCCCTAACCCTCCGTCTCTGGATAGACTACTGCACTTTGCCGACAGGGATTTTTTTTTTTTTTTGGTATCCGTGTTTATTGCCCTGGAGGGCCGAGCCCTATGGTAGGCATATGCGACAAGGTAGCTACGGGGTGCGGGTGACGGGGGGTCGCTGGACAAAAGCCGAGAATAATACGTAGTGGAGGGCGCGGCACGTGCCCCGGGGGTAGGTCCAGGGCGCGCCCGCCGGCCAGGCCGGCAGGCGGCACTCTCGCCATTAGTGTAGGGTGTTGTGTAGTAAAGTAGTTGTGACAGGGATTGTGCGTATACTTCTATAGCCCACGACCATGGCCGACGACACGTCCCTCCTCAAGAGAACACCCTCACCCACCGAGGCGTGCCCTGAGTCAAGAGCTGAGCGAGCATCCGACGGCCATATCTCTCCTGTTTCCTGATCTCAACGTCTACATGCTGCCTTTCGACACTATCGGCATGCTCGCGATCTCAACCACCTCTCACCGTCCGGCTAACGATCTGGAGGCGGGGTAGGTGGCACAAGTGGGCGGCATTGGGTGAAGTAGTCCAAGGAGCGGAGGCAGAGGCTTGCGGATTCGTGTCGTCATATGCGAGCGACAGGTGAGTACAGCTAGTTCGTCGTGTATATAGATTGTGTACAAACCGTGCAATGAAACAATTTGCCCCACCGAATGGATCATCGATGTTGAGAATCATGCGCCTCTCGACGTGCTGGGGTAGGCACCTTTGCTGCGATACTCAATGTTGCCCCCCCTCTCCCAGACCGCTCAAGTCCTATGTGTTCCCACCTCAGTGGTCTGGTCGGCCGGCTCGTCAGTCAGGACTTCGGTTCTTTGTCCTTCTGTCATCCTAACACGTCTCCGCCCGGCTAATTGACCAACGCTCTTTCATCCATGCGCCGTACAGGCCCTCACGCGCGGCCAACATTGGCCCTCCAACCCCCGTGCCGCGATACTCGCCGCGGCCAGCTATCTGCTTCCGCCCCGTCGTAGTGCACAATCCCGCTGCACCATTCCGTCCAACCTACGCCGCTCATGCCCCCCCTCAACAATCAGGCGCATGGCGATCACTAGAAGCGCGGTACCATCAAAGGTCTTCGGGTCGCAGGTCGATCAAGCGAAAACAGCTCATTCGAGACCACCAGTGAGTCACGCTCGACTTCTTAAAGCATGCTATGGTCTGAATATGCCGACGCGGACTTCAAGAGGTGGTTAGGGTCGTTCCTCTCCGAATACTTCCAGGCCCCAGGCCCGAAGAAGGAGCATATTCCTGTCTCCGGCACTAGCAGCGTGCCGCACAAGCAGCAACAAGCGAAATGGTGCGTCCGTACCGTGCGGCGCGCGACTTGCTCTTCGCGAAGTTGACACACTCACTCACTAGCGCAGCTCGCGCCTTCTGTCGGCCGACTGCGGCGACAGGTATCACTCGCGCGTGGTGGGCGTTGTTTCGAAGTTACTGGGGACAGCCTTCTGAGACAGTGCCCAACACGCATTGCGAACTCGCCCACTTTGCTCGTGCACGCTCATGCTGAGCTTACTTTCTCCGAACGTGTGAGTCAGCGGTGTGTTCTAACCCCATATGGATTTTGCTGAGGTCCTTCGTACCTCTTAGTATCGCCGACTGTTCGGCACGTCGGAGATCGAGCGTGCTGTACGGCATGGTGCCTTTGTAAGGTGGATCGGCATAGTAGGACAAGGTCATCGAAGGCTCCATACAGTCACTAGTACGCTCACATAACGTCCCCCGAATGTCCCAGAACGATAGCTTGTATGCTTGTATGAACCATGCGCGGTGATAGACCAACCGGCTCTAGTTCAGAATGACTCTTATGTAGACATGTAAGCAAACTACGTAAGTGCCCGCCAGGGTCCTCAGTGAGACCGAATGCCCCTTCGAGTATCTCATAGTGAGAAAGCATTCCTGGCGTGTTTGTTGGCATTTGGACAAGGCTTCGGCCGGAAAAGTTCACTGTGGGCGTATCACGTGCCATATATCCGAACAGGGGCGCTAACAAGGGCGCCCAGAACCACATCATCACGTCCGGAGTTCGATAGCGTTCGCTTCCGCCCATAGCACCCCTCCCTTCAGGGTGCCCGCCGCCTCCCGCCATTCGATGGCCTCCGCCCCTTCCACGCCACACAAAGTGACCTGGCGGGAGAAAGCGGGCGTCAAATTTCAACGGTGGCTCAAGCGTCCACCCCGTCCCACCTCCGAGTCCCACGCCATCGCCCGAACCTCCGTGGATGTGACTAGCCAGCCTGTTCTCGGCGAGCAACCTGTCCATCGCGCTGCAGAGGGCGTGGCTCGGAGTCCTCAAATAATCTTCTCCACCGCGCCTGGGGTTGCTTCTGATTCGCCACAGGGTGGGGCCGCAGATCCAACTCCCTCCCGCGTCCCTAAACATCCGGCCGACTCTCGTTCCGGATCTGCTCAGGCTCTATCTCAGCCTGACCTACAGTCAAAAGGCTCAGAGCTCAGGAAGATAGTAGTCGATGGCGTCCTCAAGGCCCTCTGTATAACCAGAGAACTGTCCGGGTCGTTCCCCCCGCTTCAAGCGGCTGCTACCGTTTTAATTGAGGTCGTCGAGACCTATAAGGTGCGCACGATTGACCCAGGGATGCTCTGCTGCTCCAGTTTGTATATGAGCTAACTGCTACGCAGACACATCTTGCCAACGTCAAGGCTTTGCAGGAACTTCAGAGGCTCATCAGCGACCTAAACATCGTTGTTGAGGTCAAGATACCTCAAAACGATGACCCCTCGTCCCTAGATTCTCGTGTTCAACGCGTTTTGGACCAGCTTAGTGGGTGCGTCATGGTCTGTCACGTCCCTTCCTACCAAATCCTGACGACCGGCTCCGTTTGTAGCCAGGTTGAAGAAGTCGCTGCAAGAATCGAAAAACTAAGAGACGAGTCTACGCCTCTACAAATGATTAGGGCGGGGTATATCGAAGAGAAGATCTCGGCCTTCACTGCGGACCTCAAACGGTGTGTAGATAGCGCACAGGTACTGTTCATCATGTATAGACGTTGATCATCGCCAATCGATACTAATTGAGTCCTTAATAGCTAACGGTGGCGGTAGCCACGTACGCTGGTATGTCCGAGATCCCGGGAAAGACAGCTAAGCTCGTGATGCGAGTTCTGGACGATCGGGAGTTCAGTAAGTGCCACCTGATGCGTCTCTCTTCTTTCCGATCATCTAAATGCACGATTTAGACATCCCAGGGTTACGCTACGCGGTGCATGCAAGGTTCGACGCCAACGATCGCCACAGTGAATGTGTCTCCACGACCCGGGCGGAGATTCTCATGTCAATCTACCGGTGGATCCGACCGACCGACCCCTCAATCTCGAGAGATTCCGCTACCCTTGACGATCCCATCCCCTTGTCAGCCATTATAGTATGGATATGCGGTGTCGCCGGTTCTGGCAAGTCGACGCTCGCGCGCACTATTGCAAGTTGGTGCGACTCCAACGAGCGTGGCAACAGCGCGCTGGTAGCAAGCTTCTTCTGTGACCGATCCAATGACGACTGCAGCAATGTCAAACTGGTTTTCCCTACGATCGCGCGCCAGCTGGCATTATCGCTTCCTCCAGTGTTCAAGGAAAACCTCCGGAAAGCCATCAGAAGCAACCCGGATATCTACGATTCCATCCCCTCCTACCAGCTGCAGAAACTTATCGTCGAACCCCTCCATGACCTGCCAGAGTCCCCATCGGAGGACGCTCGAATAGTTGTGATCGACGCCCTCGACGAGTGCAAGAACGACGCAGCCATTTCCGTCATCATCGCCGCACTTTCGAAACACGCCGGTGCCCTGCGTTCCCTCCGCTTCGTGATCACCAGCCGCCCTGAAACCCATATATCTGCCGGATTCCGCAGTTCCCAGCTCACCCAATGCACCTACCGCTTACTCCTTGCACGTATCCCGGAAGAGTGGACGCGTCGGGACATCATCACGTTCTTGAAGGCCCGGTTTGAAGAGATCAGGCAGTGCTACGAGGAACTCCAGGAGAACTGGCCAGATGACGTCACGCTTTCCAGAATCGAACTGCTCACATGCGGGCTCTTTATCTACGCCTCGACGCTACTTGCCTACATTTCGGCCTCAGAATCCGGTGCTAGCCCGAGGAGGTTGTTGGACGAGTTCCTCAATCGGACGCCTACAGCTTCGTCCCCTGAAACTACCTCCCCGTTGGCTTCCCTATACGGCCTCTATACCGACGTCATGGAATTAGCGTACCCGGAGAAAGACAAGCTCGACCGCGAAGTGTCGGTGAAGCGACTCCATGTCGTGTTAGGCACAATCGTGGTGTTGCGGGACCAGCTGTCTCCCGCTGCGCTTGGGGCCCTCCTGAACCTCGACGAAGAGGAGGTGCGGTTTACTCTCCGACGTCTTCACTCCGTCATCAGCGTCCCCGATATCTCTGCCCGCGAAGACGTAATACGTCTCATACACCCATCGTTCTCAGATTTCCTTCTCGACCAGTCTTGTCGATCAGACCCTCGATCGGCGCGTTTCGCGGTGGACCTAAAACAGCAGCACACGATGGTCGCCAAGCTTTGTCTTCAAGCGTTGCGTGGCCTCCGTCGTGGTATCCATCAACACGAAGCCTACCGAGTCTCGGACGGCGAAGTGGAGGACCCCGAGACGCTCCAGACAGCCGGTGTCTCACCGCAACTGCAATACGCGTGCAAGCACTGGACCCGGCATCTGTCTAGCGGATCCATAGATGACGAAATCGCTAGACTAGTAGCGGAACTTTGTCAGACTCGCCTTTTGATGTGGTTGGAGACTCTGGCTGTGATGGGGTCTATCGATGGCGTCGTCGAAGCCCTGGTTGACGCGAGGCAGGCCCTTAAGGTAAGACACATTCCACGAGGGTTAAGGCAGCGCAGCTAACTTTCAGTGCAGGGCGCACCGGGTATCATACTCGAGTCATTGTACGATTGCCAACGGATGGTCCAGCTGTGCTATCCAGTCATCAATACATCCGCGGCGCACGTGTACAGATCCGCTCTTCCCTCATGTCCCTCTTCGTCCGTTCTTCGTACCATATACGCTCAAGACCTCGAAGACGGTCCTCGGATATGCGTTGGCCTACAACCCACCTGGAGCGCCAACATCGCTACGCTCGAAGGCCACCTCAGAAACGTAATGTCCGCCGCGTATTCCCCGGATGGCAAGCAGGTCGCCTCCGCTTCCTTAGATCTCTCCATACGGCTATGGGATGCTTCCACAGGTTCCTCACTCCACGTCCTCGGTACAAAGGAGCTGGTCTGGTGTGTAGCGTTCTCGCCGAACGGGAAGGAGATTCTCTCGGGGTTGGAGAGCGGCACCGTATCCATGTGGGACGTGGCGACAGGTGCACGCATTGCATCGAAGAAGGTTCACTCCGAAGGAATCGGAGGCGTATCCTACTCCCCTGGAGGTCGCTACGCCGCCTCGGGCTCCTGTGACAACACCGTTATACTGTGGAGAGTCGCGCCAGGGGTGCTAGAGGTATCCAAGACCCTAACAGGGCATACCAAAGATATCAATTCGGTCGCCTTTGCTCACGACGGATCTTTCCTGGTCTCTGGAAGCGACGACAAAACCTGCAGAATATGGTCCGTTTCGGACACCTCAGGGACCCCCGCTTACACGCTCCAGAATGACTCTGAGGTCCGTTCAATTGCCGTCTCTCCTGACAATAAGACGATAGCGTGCGGATGCGAGGGCGCAGTCATTCTATGGCACATTGATGGCTCACCAACCCCAAGACCATCTGGGCGTCTGGATTTGCAAGACGGTCACGTGTGGGGAGTGGATTTCTCTCCAGACGGGCGGATCCTCGCTGTCGGCCGTAGTACGCGCAACGGATCATGGATTCGCCTGTGGGACTGCATGGCTCGAGAGTGGTGTGGGGAGCCTGAAGAGATCCTCGGCGAAGAAATCTATCAAGTACGGTTTTCCCCCGACGCCTCCCAGCTCGCTTCCTGCCACTCCAGCGGGACGACGCGCATCTGGGACGTTCGCCTGATGCAAACTCGGACAGGGTCATCCCCATCTCCCGACGATGGCGCTTCGGCAAACCAGTCCTTCCCCGCGTCAGTATGCTCCGTCGTATTCTCTCCTCGCGACCCCGGTCTCCTCGCCACTCTTGTGCCGGACGGGACGATACAGCTTTGGAGCCTATCCTCCGGAAAGCCACGCCGTGGGATGGTCCACACTAGCCCTAGTGGTATATACGTTCACCGTGCAGCTCTTATGTGGTCACCGGACGGTACACGCCTGGCGCTTACTGGACAACTGGACCATTCCATTGTCCTATATGACGTCGAACGAGGCGCCCCCCCGGTCATCCTCACTGGACATTCAGACTGGGTACTTCCAGCTATCTCCACCCCAGACTCACGCCATGTCATCTCGGGTTCCATTGACGGCACCGTTCGGTGTTGGGACGCGGACTCTGGAGGCGGAAGCCTCGTCTACACAGGAAGAGGGGAGATCTGGGCATTAGCAGTCTCGCCGTGCGGGCGCTACGTTCTTGCTTCATCCATGGACCGAGAACGCCTTCCAGGGGCAGCCTACGACCTTCGGCCTGTGAGCACCCGACATACGCTCCTTTCGTGGTCCTCAGATGGCTACTCCACGGTACATCTCCACGACCTCACGTCAAACGCTGTGGCTTGGAGGGGAAATCACTTCCACGCAATAGTCGCCCTCTCATTCTCTCCGGACGGCTCGCGCGTCGTCGGAGCCAGTGAGTACGGCGAGATCTCGCTTTGGGACTTCACCCCCTTTACTTTCCCCAACGCTTCCGTCTCAGGCTCGGCCGAGGTTCCTGGTCCGGCCGCACACCTCCTCTGGCAATTCCGTGCCGAATGGTCCGCTCACGTCGAATGGATCCGGTTCTCTTCAGACGAGCGCGCCATCCTCACCAATGATAGCACCACGTCGATCACATCCCAGCAACATCTCCCTCTCGCTGCGCTTCATGACGAGGCTTCGCCGTCTCGCACAGTCGACTACTACTCTTCAGACGAGTGGATTTACCAGATCGGAGTTGGGGGAGAGCGTCTCAGGGTATGCTGGCTCCCATTGATGTACAGATATGTTCCCAGTATCTCGAAAAGATCCAGGTGGATGACAAATGGACGTTTCGTCGTGTTCTACAACTCCGAAGAACGTCTAATCATCATCGACATGCTTAGTTGTCAGTAGTCCTCGTGATATATACATACAATGCACGCTATCATACCTCTTACCCATGTTCATCCTTGTAGCGCAATGATCGCTGCCTTTTCCTTCACTTAAACGACCATCTCCGAGGGCAGAAAACAGGGCGCAATCACCGCACAACTCTCCGGGAAACCTAGTAAAGGAGCAGCCTCTTCAACGCAGTCGATTCTGGGAGGCTGGAGCCAATTTGGCGGGGTGTCGGTCTTCAGCTCAGCGCTCAACGTTCGACGGTCACTGAAGTACTGAATTCGGTGCACGGGAGTGAATTCGAAGGGGCACGGCTCTGCCGGCTCTGCGGCCGCGGGAGAACGTCGCAGGGACAGCGCCGAGCGGGCGCCGGTCCCGAAAATTCTCCCGATTAGGCTCGGTCCTAGCCTGCTTCGGGTGATGGAGAATTCGAACTCAGGGTCTCTCCCCCGATTTGGGCTGTTCTCTAAGCGCCCACTGTCTCAGGGCTCGTCTGAAGTCTACCTCCGCCAGGCGCCTTCTCTCTTCGAGTCTTCCATAGCCGCTCCGGCCCCTCACGTCCGCCTATCCTGCCCCCGGCATGCAGCCTCGCCATCTCTCTCGCTCACTGACCTACTTCTACGCCACGCACGGAACCTCTCCGCACAACCACTGCAATGACAGACCAATAGCGCTCGTATCATTGGGCGGGTTCTCGTAGTCTGCTTCAAGCTTTTGTTGGATGGGCACTGGCGTTGAACGTTGAACGCGCATCGCGCTCCTCTCTACAGTCAAGTGCCTTCACCTCGTCGATCGAAGAGTTGTAAATTGCCCTCCATAGTAAAGCGGAGTGAGGTTGGGCATCTCCGTCGTGTGTCTATTGCGTCCATTTCGTACGTCTCTCCTTCACGCTTCAACCTCACAAAGCTGAAGTGCCGTCTCCGCGCTCAGTCGACCCCCTTGACGGTCACCGCAGCACAACCATGTTCTATATCCCCGCCATTTATGTTATTGGCCCCTCGCGGATACTTGCATCGAGCCCAACCCCGGCGATCCCAACTTGGCGACTGCCCGTGGTGTGGCAGAAGCATCTGTCGTGAGTGTCTATTCCATTTTGTCCTACCTCCCCCCACAAAACTCTGCACCACCGACTTACTAGCTTCCATCAGGTCGTACCGCTGCAACAGCGGTCAGCATCGACATCTGACTGCCACTCCTGCCGTCATTATAACAGTCTGCGAGCACGTCCGCTCTCGCAAGCTTCCTTGACGGCAGCCCGGTCTCCTCCCCATCAACTTACGCTCACCGAGAACGAGGTCCAGAGGCCCATTTCTGGGGAGGTCTCTGCCGCAACACTCTTCTGATGGATCTACTGAGGAGTTTTTGGTTGCTGAGTGAGTTTGCTTCCATCGCTCAACACGAATGTCGTTTCCTGACGCTTCCTGCTCCCCGATCATAAGGTCCGTTCGCAGAGTCAAGAGCTCTCCGTCAGGCTCAGCGACCAAACCGGTGCCTTACGCACATCCGTTGACAAGGCTCAACACTGCTACCGCCGTTCTGGAGCGATGTGACTCGTACGCGGTCGTTGTCACGGCCCCCCGACGACTTGGCCACACCTCCGCGGAGGGATCGACACCATGACCCCCTAGTGGTCACCGGTCGTGACTGTTGCGTGTCGTCGAGCGCGACATGCACATACGCTCCCACACAACCACCCCTCTCCTCAGCGTTATACGACCGACTCCTCAAGTGCGCCCACCCCGCGAAAGCTAGGCTCGCAATAGCTTCACCATCCCTCATATCTCCGCTCGCGTGGCTCGCTCGCGCTCGAAAACAAGCCGCACCCCCATGCATAGGCGTTCCGCGACGCACATCTAACACACCCCTCCCCGTCACCGCACGCTCCGCCTGTAGAATCGCCCGCACGACTGCGCGCGAGCTACGCACCGTCCCTCGCCCGCTTTCGCCAGCAACACCGGTTGCTTTGCACCTACGTCCGGGCTCGGTCTGCCGTGCTCTATGGCGTTCGGCGGCGCGAACACCCTGGGGGATCACGGCTGTCGCTCTCCTCATCCCGACGGGCGCGCGTTGCTGCTACTGGTGGGTGTAGTGCCGGCGCGGTCAGGTGGCGTTGGTGCGCCTGTTGGGGAGGATGCGTTGGCGGTTCAGATGGGCGTGTCGTCCGCTCCGTTCACCCGGCGCGCGAGGACCCTGCTCGCCATGTGCGCTCAGGGGCGCGTGCATGTGGGCGATGATGGAAGACATGGGGAGCTCTGGGAGGCCATCAAAGACATCTCGCGCGGGGTCTGCTGAGCGTGCTCGTGGGTGGGCCTATTACAGCGGCGCGCCTCGCGCCGTCGACCCCGTAGTCGCACCTCGCGCACCGATGTTGGTCTACTGCGCCGCGCTAGCTCCCCAAACAACTCGTTCTTTTTCCTCGTGCTGTTTTTCGCTCCAAAGCGCATTGGAAAATGGAAGTAACAGCGCGCGCGTCCCCACGGACGACTGTGCGGCTGCGCGCTGCAAAGGCGCGATCGCGCGCGGGACAGATCCTCGCGCGTGCCCTGCGCGCCTACTCGCGGGGATCTTCCCGGACGCGTACAGGCAGGTAAGCACGGCACGTCCTCTCCTCGTCGCTCGGCACTGACATCACGAGACATTGCAGACTCGCGCGATCGTCTCATCCGTGCTATGGTCGATGCGCGTTGTGCTCCGGCATCGTTGTGGTTGGTGCGCGCGCTGCTAGGTGGGATGTATGCCGAGCGTTTCGCAATGGACATGGGTGTGCGGGGTGACCGTGGCCTACCGCTCTTGAGCGCGTCTAGCGTGGGGGCATACTATGGCTTATATGTCACTGCGGGGCGACGCGGGGTGACACGAGCACAAGGCTCTCCCACACTCATATCATATATGTTCATTGCCGGATGGCACGTTTGCTCACGTCTCTCACTCGTGCACGAAGCATGAAGGCATCTCCCGCAGAAGAACATTACACCTTATAGCATTATCCTGAGCGCGCATATGCACACGTTTCAGCACAAGTTCGATGTCTAAGACGCCCTGTCCTCCAGCAGGTGATTTGCATCGCTATACGAGAGACGAACAAGTGGTATTCCCACTTTACCCATCCGTATGGCCGCCCGAGCTATATGTTGCGCTTCTATTTCCGCTATGGTCAACAGGCCCGCCCGTTTTGACGGTGAAGTCCATTGAGATGTACAAGTATTCCGCTTACCTCCACTTGCTCTACCCGTTCGTAGTTCTTCTGCCCGTCGTGATGAGCCGCGCCGTCCACAGCCTCGAGACCGCATACACCTGCACTGTCCGTGGCATGGGGCAGAGCAGGCGGGTCAGAATCCATGGGATTCGAAGCGCACCTGAGCCACCCAGGACAGCATTGTGCCTGTGTAGAAGGCGGCTTCCCTTCAAGAAGCTCGGAGGCTGACCTGGGCAGGCCACATAGACGCCCATCTCGACGGGAGGCGGGGCCTTTCTTTGCTTCGACTGTCAAAGACGGCCCGCCTGGTCGCTTGCCGTGGGCAGCAAAGTTCGGTCCCCATGGGGCGGCGCCGGAGAGCCAATCCCATCGCTCCTGTGGACGCCGCACTCCCATGGCTGCCCCCAGCGAGCTTAGGCTTGCTCTACCGCATCTTCTGCGAGCCCACCCTTTCACGGGCGCTCTGGAGCACACCTCTCGATCTCCCCACGCCGGGGATCTGTTGGACGCCACTCCGTGTCTGGATAGCTGTCCCCCGCCCACCTTCTTCGTTCGGCCCGCCCCCGTGGTATGCTTTACTGCCCTTCGTCTTCTATTCAATGTGCTGACGCCGTTGTCCAGGCACATGCCGCGGTCATCCCACTCCTCGCATTGTCCCGCTGTAGTGTACTCCATCATGTGGTCGACATCTGTCCATATACACCTTGCCTCAAGATGTACGCATGTTGCACGCACATGAAATCGGCTACTATATGCGCCCAACCGATCCATCTATAGCCTGCCACAAATTGCTCGCAAGCTCACACTCCCATCTCTTCCGCTTTGGGGGCTTTGTGAGCTTTAGGGGTTGTGCGATACTGAAACCCGGTGACCATTGATGCGTCAACTTTGGCGCGGTGACTATAGGTATGCATAGCACGCTGGTCAATCGCTAGAGCTGGCCACGCTATGACTGTGATGAAGGGAGCTGCTTTATTAGTTGGTGTACTTAATACACCGAATAAGGAATCGATCATGTTTTATGGATGTTTACCATACGTTGAGACATCACTCATCGGCCAATGTTAGATGCCATGTACGGCAGAAATCGCGTCAAAAAGGCCTCACACGCTATATCCACGCCCCGCCCCACGAGTGCTTGTGGAAGGCCTTCCCGTCCGCACTGTGTCCGCTCGGTGCGTGCACATCGCCCATCGGATGGCCACCACGTGTACCGGGGGCTTTCGAGCGTATCTTGTCCTCCGTCATCTACACCGCCCTCCATCTCCCTGAAAGGCCTCTCCGCACCACTCATCCAATGTCGTTTAGAGACAATTTCCGGACGAAAAGACAAGAGCTGAAAGCGCGTCTCCGGCCCAGCCCCTCCCCAGACCCGCAGGCGATAACGGCCTCCTCAAGTACAAATACGAAGAAGACTATCATTAGAGCCATACGGATATCCCTAGAGCTTACGGAGAAGCTGTCGGAGGAGCTGCCGCCCCTTCAGATGACAGTGAAGGTGCTTGGGACAGTGCTCGATATGTATCAGGTATGTCCCAGAGTATCAAAATCTATCGTCTTTTCCAACGTTCCTGAGTGTCCCCTTGTCTGCGGTTTGTAAATCATAGAAATATTCTTCCAATCTGGAAACAATGGAAATGCTCTGCAAACACATCAATTCTATGAACGACACGATCAAGACGGCTCTCCCGAAAGACCAGCCGTGCCCCCAAAGGCTGATGGACCAGCTCAAGACGTTCCAACGGTACGCTTGATGTAAATTTGGCAATTAATGCGTCCAAACCAACGACAACGCTACTAGGCATGTACAAGAGGTCTCTGACGACATGAAGTCCATGAAATCTAAGAAGGGGGACAAGATTACGGTCAAAGTGATGAGGGTAGTGTCTCAAATGATTCGCGCGGACGACATTTCCGATCAGCTCGAGATTCACATGAAGAGTCTGATTTGGCATATTCATAATCTCACCGTGCGTATCTAATGCCTGTTGCCACCTGCGACGGATTGATGCTCAAGATCAAGAGATATTCAGATCGGTGTGACGTTGTCGATTTACATTGCGGTCGACGTGAGCTTTCTATCCATGGCCACCTTGCCGCCTACTACAGCCAGTGGTATTGACGAGGCTCTCAATCTCACAGGGTCTTCAAGTGATCATTACCGGGGGACTACAGCACTTGAGTCACAAGATAGATATTGTCACCGAGGAGGTTCATAATGAAGCTGAGCGAACTCGTGATGTATTTAGACACACGGCAACAAACCCAGGCAAGTTGTTAGACTGTAGAGCAGGTCTATGGATTAAATGTTCCTTGTAATACAGACATTGCTGGATTACACCACGCTGCTGGTGCGAGGTTCGACGCGAACGCCGGACGTGAGGAATGCATAGGCTCTACCTGCATGGAGATTCTGCTCGCAATATATCGTTGGATTAAAAATGAAGAACTCCCACTAGCCATAGGAAGCGACCGTCAGCTCGAGATCTGTCGGAAGTTGCTCATTCTATGGATCAACGGAATGGCGGGGACCGGGAAATCGACGATAGCACAGACCGTGGCCCACTGGTGCGATCGTCATGGACTCCTCGGTGCCAGCTTCTTCTGTGCGCGCTTCGGTGATCGCAACAACATCCAGCTTATCTTCCCAACCATCGCTCTCCATCTCGCAACTCATCCCTCTGCCCCTGCCTCGTTCAGGACTGCCGTTGAAAATGCAGTGAGGGCCAATTCCGACATCAACCACTCCCTACCCTCATACCAGCTCGAGAAGCTCATCGTCGAGCCCCTCCGTGCATCCACAGCCAGCGGCGATACCCTTCCACGACACGTGATCGTCATTGACGCTCTCGACGAGTGCAAGGACGATGAGCCTGTCTCGTCCATTGTTTCAGCTCTCTCACTCTACGCAGACGGCCTCAGACCTCTCAAGTTTGTCGTTACCAGCAGACCAGAAGTTCACATTACGACGGGATTCCGGGGGAAAGCACTCCTCGAACATACGTTCGATTTTCCTCTCCACACGGTTCCCGACGACATCGTCCAGCGCGATATTGCTATCTACATTGACGCCAAGATTTCCCAGTTCCTGGATGGGCGTCAAGGTGTTTTCAAGCATGATTGGCCGGGAATCGAGAGGGTGAAACAACTTCGTACGATGTGCGGAGGCTTATTCATCCACATTTCCACCGCCCTCAAATACATTTTCGGCTCAAATGATCCGGATGCACTTCTCGATGCTTTGTTACGTAATCCGTCTGTGGTCGCTCGTGGAAGCATATCTTCTCCAGCTGCCCACCTGTACGCCCTGTACCTCCAGGTCCTCGATATCATCAACCTTCCCGAAGATGCAGTGGGACTGAGGGGAGTCTTGGGTTCAATCGTACTTCTGAACGACCAGCTCTCTACACGTGACCTAACAGCGCTTCTGGAGCTGAAGGAAGGCACCGTACAACTGACCTTACAACACCTCCACTCCATTCTCGTCGTACCCGGCCTCGATCAACCTGACGGGGTGATCGGTATCATCCATCCATCCTTTCCCGACTTCATTCTCGATGGGACTCGGTGTACACGCGCCGACATTCTCGTCAATCGTCAGCTCCAGCACACCCTCCTTTCGATACAATGCCTACGCGCCATGAACAACCTCCGCAGGAGTGTGCAAGATCAGGTACTCCATGGTGAATCACAGACTGGCAGCAACTCAGAGGGGCTTGGTCCTCTCTCGGCTGTTAGAACGCCTGCCCACGTCCAATACGCTTGCCGATACTGGTCCCACCATCTGCGCGAGGGCTATGTCACTCAAGAGGTCATCAACATGATGTCCGAGTTCTGCAACACTCATCTTCTGCATTGGCTCGAAATGTTAGCCTCAATGGGAGAGGTAGAGAAGGCAGTTGAGGCGCTAGAGAGCTCTAGGAGCACCCTCCAGGCAAGTCGCATGCTACGACACTATCAATGTTTGATTTGCTGACATATTCCATATCAACACAGAAGCAGCCGATCCCGCCCACGGATGTCATTGCGCTACTGTATGACTGTCAGCGAATGGTTCAGCTGTGCTATCAAGCTATCGTCACGTCTGCGTCACACGTGTATACATCTGCGCTTCCATGCTGCCCGTCCTCGTCCGTTCTTCGCACCGCGTACGCTAAGGATCTCGAGGGCGCTCCCCGGATACACATCGGACTACGGCCCTCATGGAATGCGAACGTCATCACACTTGAGGGCCATACTCACGGCGTGATCTCCGCCGCGTACTCACCAGATGGGAAACAGATCGTCTCCGCCTCCTTGGACGGTACCATCAGGCTTTGGGACGCTGCGACGGGTGCCCAGCTCCACGTGCTCAATGCGGAGGAATTGGTCTGGAGTGTGGTGTTCTCGCACGACGGGAAGGAGATCCTCTCAGGGTCGTCGAGCGGCACTGTGTGCTTGTGGGACGCGAAGACGGGGGCACGGATTGCGTCGCAGAAGGCCCAATCCGGAGGAATTGGAGGTTTAGTCTACTCTCCTGGAGGTCAATATGCCGCCTCTGGGTCCTATGACAAGACCGTTGTGTTGTGGAAAATCGCTTCAGGGGTGTCAGAAGTGAAAAGGACTCTCAATGGGCACTCTGACTGGGTTTTCTCCGTCGCCTTCTCCCACAATGGATCCCTCCTGATCTCCGGGAGCTACGACAAAACCTGCAAGATTTGGACGGTCGAGGACACCTCCCGGTCGCCACTTCACACCCTCCAGCATGAGTCCTATGTCTTGTCGGTCTCCATCTCCCCCGATGATAAGACCATTGCGTGCGGATGCAAGAACCAGGTCGTTCTGTGGTCCGTCGATGGTTCACGGGATCCGTATTGCGTCAAATGTCTGGATGTGGATAGCGAGCCTTGGGGATTAGATTTCTCTCCTGACGGCCGGACCCTCGCCGTCGGATGGGGTGTGGGCAGCGGGTCACACATTCGTCTGTGGGACTGCGTGGCCAGGGGGTGGCTCGGGGATGGCGAGGACGTTCGTGGCGAGGGAATCCGGCAATTGCGGTTTTCCCCCGACGGCTCCCGGCTCGTCTCCTCCCATACCGCCGGGACAATGCGCATCTGGGACGTTCGCCTCATGCAGACGAAATCATCCCCACCATCCGACAACGGTACACCAGCGACCCATACTCCCCCCTCGTCAATCTGTTCTGTCGCGTTTTCTCCTCGTGACCCCAATTTCCTCGCAACCGTCTCACAAGTTGGGACGTTACAATTTTGGAACCTATCCTCAGGAAATGTGTCCCGTCGAATCGACCATCCGCGCCCAGGTGAAATACATGCTGGCGACGCGGCTCTTACATGGTCGCCGGACGGGATGCACCTCACCCTGACCGGACAACAGGACCATTCTATCGTCCTGTACGATGTGGAAGGAGGCACGTCCCCCGTCATCCTCACCGGACACTCAGATTGGGTGCTCCCCGCGACATTCACCCCGAACTCCAAGAATGTCGTCTCCGGCTCCGTTGACCGAAGCGTCCGGTGTTGGGGAACAGCGTCGAGATCTGGACGGGTGCTCTACAAAGGAGATGGGGAAATCTGGGCGCTGGCGGTTTCACCATGTGGGCGCTATGTCCTATTTTCTTCGATCGATAGGGAACGCCTTCCAGCAGCCACCTCGGACATCCAGGCCGTGCAAACGCGAAATCCATTGATTCAGTGGAATTCAAAAGGGTACCCCACGATGCGTCTGCACGAACTCATGTCAAACAATCTAGCTTGGGAGGCAAACCACAATCATGCTGTAGTCGCCCTCTCATTCTCGTCAGACGGCACGCGCGTCGTCGGATCCAGCGAGCACGGAGAGGTCACTCTTTGGGACTTTACACCCTTTGCCCATCTCCGGTCCAGAGAATCTACCCCAAACCCGGCAGAATCTTCGAACCTTGCTGCCCCGCATATCCTATGGCAGTTCCGTGCTGAAACATCCTCACTCGTCCGATGGATTCAGTTCTCTTCCGACGAGTGTGCTGTCTTCACCAATAGCAGCAGAACGGTGATCACATCTACGAAATATCGGCCCACCAGTGCATCCCGTCGAGGGGCCTCAACGCCTGTGCATCATCAGTCGTACTCGGCCTCCTACTGGGTCTCTGGGGAATGGATCTGGAAGATTGGAAGTAGTGGACAGCCTATTCAAGTTCTCTGGCTTCCATTAATGTACAGATATCCCACAGCCCGCGGAGAAGAGTGGGGATACGGGGGACAGAGAATCGCATTTCACACCAATGAAGGACAGTTGCTCGTCATGGATATGTCTCGGTGCTTATGATAGCCCCCTGAGTAGATACAGTCCTTCTGCCTGACTATGTACCGCTTACTCTCCCCATGACCACATATTTGAGAGCCTCTTCCCCCGTTCATATCCTTACAACATTTCGACATTCCCAGCTGCGTATAGGTACATAGATGACAGATACAGTGGAAATGGCACTTTCGCATTGCGATATTTTCCGTTCCGCATGCACAGGCATTGCCGCAAACATGCACCTCACCGGAGTTCGTATTACATCCCTCCTCGGAGTCTACTACGCCCAGCGTGAGGCCCCATCAGTGATCCATTCTCCGTCGTGGAGAGAGTCGGATAATGGCAGAAGCGTCGAAGGGGAGCCGAATCTGTCACAGTGAGGTAATGATCCCGTGCGTTAGCTAGCATGCACACGAAGTAGAATTCGCGTTGACCAGCATCAGACAACTCAATCCGTGGTTCAAAACAGCCCGAGGACGCGAGAAAAAGGGATGAGTGCTTGGGATATCGATAGCAGACAGAGACGTACGAGTTTGGTAAGTTTTGGTAATGGGATATTTCGATGCGTTAGACACTTGGCGTTGAGATGCATCCTGACTCAGGATGTGCGGGTACGGACGTTGGAGGAACATCCGGGGGGATCTTTGGGATACATGCCATTCAATATATGCATTCGAGATCACCCACGTAATTGCACTGGACATTCGCTATCTTTGTAGTATATGCATCTAGTTCGCATCTTCAACGTGTCCTCGCAGCCCTGTAGGAAAATCAATCACAATCTATGCGACCCGTATGTGCAGGGGAAACCACAGACGTACGCATTTCGGGGAATACATGTGATAAGTAGCCATTCTTGAACGTCTTCTTATCCATGTTACCGAGTGCCTAACCGTGACTGACGGTCAATAAACCGAATAATAAGTTAGGACTGCAGTGCTCTCACAGAGAAACTTGATAAAAGGAGACATGCATTTCACGAAATTCCTGCAAATCTGAGGTCAGAACTTCGCGATGCAAACAGATGGAATGCTGGTACTTATCTAGCGGAACGCACTTGGTGGAGTGGATGGCACTTCATTTGGGCAGCCGAGAGGATGTGTGTTGAAGAGAGAAATAGGGAATGGAATCTGCGAACTTCAGTCGTTGGGTGAATGGGCCACATGAACGGATCCCACCGGCGACGCTATGAGATGTGTTTCGTAGTGGGCGAACACACTCGCATTGTATCTTCGCACCCTCTCTTCTAAAATACAACATCATGAATGTGTGATGACAGAGGCGCTGGGCGTGCAATCAGGGGGTGCATATACGAGAGGGGAGCGAAGGTGCGCACTACCGTATAAACGTGGATAGCAAGTCGAGTACCTCGAGTGGCAACACTGGTGTAGAGTATGCTAGAACAGCTGGGAATGAACAGCGTTACCAACGAGCCGGACGCCAGGTCGTCGGAGGGGGTATATTTTGATCGGTGCAGTGATAGGTGAGCGGAAGGTACGAGGTGGGGCTAGAGCGATAGCCTGTAGGAGAGTTGCGGGGATGAATAGGATTGCAGATTGAGGATGTGACTGAAATGAGGGACAAAGAGGGGAAGAAGTAGGTGAGGATGATTGACCTTGAGGGACGCCAGGCGCGGATGGAATAAGCAACTGCGGGGACGGGGACGAGCAGGTGGTGTTAACGCATGCCTGATGTAGTTCCTCTGGACCTGATGTGGCCGTTCCGGGCCGAGATCGCTGAAAGCAGTTGCCGGCGAGCGTGGAACAGGGAAACGGATATGGTTAGGGTCTATGATTGGTCAGATGCGACCATGGAAGGGTGCGGCGAGGGGCGTATGGCGTGGGGGGGTAGGCGGAGCGGCGCATATGAGGAGCGAACAAGCCTTGAAGCTTGAGGCCTAGGGCACTCTGCTCGGGCTTGGGTGGCTCGGAGGTGGCCAGGCGCGAGATCGTCCCACAAGGGAGACGTGGAGCGACGTTGGCACCCGTAGTGCGCGGCCAGTCTCGCTGCTCGGCCTCGACGGGCGCGAACAGAGCGGCGTCCAGCCAAGCTGGTCGACGTCGACATCGACGTCATGAACCGAATAGTGAGTGAGGGTGTCTTAGGCATGCTCGGAACGGAAGGTGCTGTGCAAAGGCCGAACCATCGGAGATAATCAGGACTAGTCCCATGGCCTGTCCGAGCCCCTCACTGCCCAGCTCTGACCAGGCTTGCCAGCGCAACCTCGACGCCAAACTCGTGTCCGTCTACTTTAATCCCACCTCTGCCCGTGCGCTATCTTCGCTCCAAAACGAATCTCTATCTTTGTCTATCCTTGTCGTACAGACTCGTCTAGTTTTGTACTCGGTATTGTCCTCCTGAGACAACGCAAAGGCCCTTGCAACCCACAGCCGTCCAAGCCTCTTCGTTCAAAGATGTACATGGTGTGACGACCCTGAGTGGAACGTTCGAACGCCGCAACAGCCTGGACATCAGACCAGATCTCGTCCATGGCGTTCCTTCTAGGGCCAACGCGCGACTCGTTAGGAAAAGGGAATGAAGAATGGTTGTTGAGGGGGTGGAGGCTGACCACGAGAGGAGGGAGCACGACGGAAGTGTCGTACATACGGACCACGGTGGACGTCGCTGTAGACAGGGAGCAGAGGCGGGACGCCGGGGACGGTGCCGCGGAAATGGCGGGCCGCGGAAGATCCTTGGAAAAGCAAGCAAGCGCCGAGCCTGAAAATCTTGATCCTCCCTCTTCGACAGCGCTAGCTCCCCTCACGCTCGCTCGTCCTACAAGCCCTAGAGCTCGGAGTCCTGTCATCTCTACCTTCCACCAACCTGGCCTGCACTCCGGACAGAAGTACCCCGATCACTCGCCGCCCCAATGACACATCCATGGCGTCTGCAACCTTGGACAGCTTCGCGTAGTCGGCCTCAAGCATGGCTCAGGGCCACTGCTCCCCGGCGTTGAACGTTGAACACGTCCTGCGCTCCAACGTGAGACCAAGTGCATCCTTTATGTCAAGTGGGGCCTTATATAGCCTGCGTTGCTGTCCCCCTCGGGGTAGTGCGCCGGTGTTGGGCATCTCAGCTGTACTAGTATGTCATTTGCATCCGTCCATTCCTGCTCTAAGCTTCCACTGTCGGAGGCTGATGTCCCCTCACCGTCTCGCTCAGTGTACCCCCTGAGAGCCCTTCGGATGTCCCTTTTCACCACAACGCGACCATCTGGGATCTTCCTTACCGTTGCTGGCCCCTCAGTCACCTCAAGCTCAAGCCTTGTAGTCTCAAGTGCACGACATCTTCCCCATTGCGGCCGAGTAGTCGATAGTGAGTATCCAGCATATCTCTTCAGGTACCAGCTTGTTCTACCGATTTACTGGCCTTAACAGGTCATTACGGTAGCAGGCCACCTCGCGGCCTGACCGCGGCCCCTGCCATTGTCTCTCCAAGTTTGATGTCACCCTTGCATAGTCGTCGCAACCTAACTCCTCGGCCTCTCGATGATCTTCCGCGGACGGACCCATGCCATAACTCCCTATAGCGGTCACCGGCCCCGGCTCGCGCGTGTCGTCGAGCGCGACATGCAAGTCTGCGTATACGCCCTACCCAACTGTACCTCTCCGCCGTACGACCAACTTCAAGTACGCGCGCCACGCGGCTGCTGGGCTGTTCGCAACCTCCCCACCAACCCTCATACTCTGATCACGCCTTTCGCTCGCGCTCGAAAAGCGGCCGCGCCCACGCGTACCCGCCTTCCGCGACACACCTCCAACGCACCCCTCCACGCCGAGACAGACTCCGCCCATCCAATCGCCCCCCCCCACCTCGCGCGAGCGGCGCGCCGATCCTCGCCCGCTTTCGCGCGCAACGCCGGCCACCTCGCGCGGTCGCGCGGGCTCGGCGTGCGGCGCTGTTCGACGGCGCGAGCGCCCTGAGGAGCCGTCGCCGCTGTTCGACTCGTCTCAGTGGGCGCGCTTGCTGCTGGAGGGCGTGGTGACGGCACGGTCGGAAGATGTTGGCGCGCCTGTGGGGCCGACGCGCTGGTAGCTCGGATGGGCGTGTCGTCCACACCGCTTGCCTGGCGCGCGCCCGTCATGCACTTCGCGCTGCTCGTCGGCGCGCGCAGGAGGGAGAGAAGGGGACGCACGGGGAGCTACAAGGAACTGCGGAAGACACCCCGCGCTGAGCCTGTGACTGTTTCCTCCTCGCGGATGGACAGTCTATAGCGCGGCGCCTCGCACGGCCGATCCTCGTCTGCCGCTGCCGCGCCGGCCCCCTGCACAACTCGCCCCCCTCTACCGTGCTTGGTTTTGCTGGAAAACTCAATGGACAACTCAAGCGACAGCGCGTGGGGCCCCGCGGACAATGTCGCAACTGCGCGCTGCGAGGGCGCGATCGCGCCAGGGTCATACCCTCGGACCGCGCGGAGCAGGTATGCGTGACGCGTTCTCTCCCCATAGCTCAATACTAACGTAGAGAACCATTGTAGGTCCGCGCGGCTGCCCAGCCTGTGGCACGGTCGCTGCGCGTCATTCTGCGGCATAGTTGGCATTGGTGCGCGCCCTGGATGGTCTCGGGAGGGGTGTATGCGCCGCGCTTCGCGCGCGCGACGGCACGCAGGGTGGCCGCCGCGTTCCCCGACTGCGCGCGTCGAGCGCGGGGCGTGCGCCCTGCCTCATTCAGCGACGCGGGGTGACACGAGCGCGAAGAGCCGTCATGTTCATACGTCCATTCCCGGACGGCATATCCGCACCCGTCGTTCGCTCGTGCTGCACCCCCTACAGAAGCAGTTCATTTTCTCCCCGCTCCACACGCCGATGCACGCTTTCCACCACAAGATCTCTATTTGGGCCGCTCTGTCTTCCCGAGGAACACATGCAAGGCGCGATCCGCATCACTATACGAAAGTTGTTCAATTTCCACACATTCTTCACCCTCCTTGTGGCCGCGTGGCAGAACTAGAGGCTGCGCCTCTGTCTCAGACTCCCTCCCCTAAGGCATCTTGCCTCCGTCACACCAAATCTCTTCGCGCACAAGTGGGATCAATGCGGCTTTGCACCCTAGGAAATCCGTCCTTGGTCATCATTCGTCAATGCAGACATCGCCGCCACGTTACATTCGACAATATTCCCAACCCGCGGTGTAGCACGCCTGATTCACTCAGCTAACCTGCCCCACGAACGGACGGCTTCGAAGTCGGTCACGGGATGCTTTCGGGCGAGCAGAGTATGGAGTACTTGTTGTACCGCGGGGACGACCCCGCCGGATCCGATTCTACAAGATAGCTTCGTTCACCCCACCGCTCACAGATATATACAGGGGTACAGCCAAAATAATGCGTGACAGGCCCCGTATGAACATCCAACGTCAACCAAAGCCGAGGACAAGTCCCACAAGCCTGTCCTGCATGCATCCTCTCCACACAAGTACCCGCGTCCGATTCCTGCCGCTGTACTCCTCCCCAGGCCACTCTACAAACCGCGCATCCAGCCTGCTCGGCATTACATCCTTCGGCGCGAAGCACAGCCTGGGGCTGCGCACAGGGAGTCGTCTGGCGCCTGCTGGAAGCATCACGGCTCATGTAGAACCACGAACCGCGAGAGCACCCCGGTCGTGTGCGCGCGGAACGCGTCGAGCAGCGTGAACGTCGTTATGACCTGCTGCGCGCGCCGCGCCGTCCCGGTCCTCCAACCAACCCCTAAGTCGCGCGTCATGTGGGTGTTATGCCGACGCAGCGGATGCGCGCAAACGTGAAGTCGCCTGACGATATGCTTCGAGCGTACGCCGAGCCCCGCACAGCTGGAGCGGCCGCTGTTCCCGGTGCTCCTATGCGCGCGCATCTCATACGTGTACTTTGAGTTTTCTTTGCATACATACGTGGACCCCTTCCCCTCCCGTGCTTTTCGCAGAAGCGGGAGGCGTCGCGTCCGCTGCATACGGCGTGCCGGAAGACGTTGCTGTACTACTAGTAATGTATAAATTGAATTGTTGATTTCAACGCGAAGTGCCTCACCAAGGCAGAGGTTTAATGCAGTGTCGGCGGGGATGGGATCCCCAACAAATGATAACGAGAGCTGGGCCATGGATGGGCAAAACCCCAAACGCGAACAATGAGTGCTCGGCCAATGACCGCACAGAACGGTGGACTGTATTACTTAAGCCTTGCAGCGCAGGCTCATTACGAGGGGAGCCAAAAAGGGAAAGCGCGAGCTCGACCAATGACCACGCAGAACGGTGTCCTGTATTACTTAAGCCACAGGGCTGAGCCTCATTCCAAGGGGAGCCCAAAAGGGAAAGGAGCTCTCGAGCCAATAGAATCAATCCATCAATGATGGTGTCCGCAAATGACTAAGCATTCCGTTATGTAATCCACGCTTCCTCCATTGTAAACTTGTTGTACCGCGGGGACGACCCC
>FTLJ01000403.1:0-27074 GCA_900155495.1 Porogramme epimiltina
TCCAACCTCCTCGACAAAGCCCTCCTCCTGACCGGAGTCGGGGAAGATCGAGAACGGTTCATTGAAGCGCGCACGAATCTGACGCCAACCACGTGTCGCCTACTACACGGGGCCGTCGTGCACCCTTCAATAGGGTGGTGTGCAATGTCATTGGACCGAAGACTTTCTCTTACGGCATCGGCTTTGGGGTATCCGTGTCCTGGCCTTCTGCCTCCATTTGAAACAAAGAGCATCTCTTTCGGACGATATTACAAGGGGGGCGCGCGCCGGGCACCTAGGCTACGATTGCGAACTTATGGATTGAGATGGTCAATCACGAGGTCCACCTAGTCCACAAGAGTATAGTCACTGTTCGTCGAAGTTGGGCATTAGGAGGTATCCTTGAGTTATTAGGTGAACAATAGATTGTGCTCGTCCTGACAGTTTCATCAAGAGGATGCACAAGTTGTAGGCAGGAACGACCGTGCTACCACAGGCACCATACTCTTATTATCTGACACCCTGCGGCGGCCAGAGTGTATGGCTTTAAGTCGTATGCTAGGTGAACATGGCAGCCCGGGGGGCCGTCGAACATCTACCTGCAAAGGCGTCTGCGGTGAGCAGAGGGGACGTTCTTTGGACAGTGCGAGACGGCCCGCTGACGGCGACAGCCTTACAGGCTGCGATTCCATGGGCCAGGCCGGCCCTCTCGTGGCATCCTGCTCAGATGCAGTGGATTGGGGGGTCGGCTGACCCGAGGTTCGAAGCTTCTTGCAGGGAAGACCCCCCAAAATAGGAAGGATGTCGGATGCGCGGCTCTGGGTTGGCTGGCGTCTTCCCCCTCCCTCTCTCTGCTTGCAGTGCAAGGCAACAGCGAAGGATGCACGGCCGCGGCTGGCACCCCTCAGTGTTGTGCGTGCGTGAGTCGACAGAGTGGACACGGGCAAAGACACGGCGGTGGGGCTGGGTGGATATATGCGTCAGCGGTGATCACGCCAGCAATCAAATAGGGTTGCACCAATCAGGAGTCACCTCGCGCACGGCGTGTCGCTGGGGCCTGCAACATGCACGCAGACGGCTTGCGATGGCGCTTACGCAACGATATCGATGCTGCTGCCGCATACAGTGAGTCTTCTAGTCCAATGGTCAACCTTTGATGGCCCGCAACGGGAAGCACGTGTTACAGCGAATACATCTATACGGCGACACTCCGATTCGAGTCCCATCTGTCTTACTTGTACGAGTCGAGGGAGCAAACGTGCGAGATGTCCCAGGAGAGACCGTAGGAATAGGGGCCTCGCGAGCCCCCCAGCCCTATGATGAACGCTTAGGATGCGCCTGATTCTTATAATCGCGAGCGCGACGATGGCCGGACGCGCGATACCAACCGACTACACATAATTTGAGTGTCATGCACATGTGGGTAGAGCGCGCGGAAGACTTACCTGCTCTAGGCGCAGCGGCCCATGTCGGGCGCGAGTGAGCGACGAAACGTCTATTGCGCTCGATCGGCGTCACCCCACCTCCACTCGCAGCGCGCGCGTGCGCCGTGCATTCCATCGTAGTCGACCTGCATAGAAGACGTGTCGCTCCAGAGGACGAGGGCGGCAGACCCCGCAGCGCGACACCCCCACGACGCTTGCTCGTGGGGTGCGCCGAGACGCGCCAGCAACGGGAACGGGCGCGCGGTTATTCAAACCTGGGGGCTCCGCGCAGACCGTCTTCGCACGTTTCTCACACAGCGCGCGTCGGTGCGTCGCTCACATGCTCCGCGCGCGAGGCGCGCGCCCAGTCGGGGACGCTCGCGCGAGCACGTCGAGTCTCTAGGAATAAGTAGTAGTCCTGTCGTTGGTGGAGTCTGACGTCTGGCGTCGCGAGAGGCAGCACGGCCTTCTGGATGGCTCGGGCGAGGGGCGCGCGTTCGGCGCGCGACCGTCAGATTTCCCCTTCGCGCGAAACCTGAGCGGAGGCACTGCTGGTAGTTCGCCTGGATGAAAGTGGGAGCGAGAAGGGGGAAATGGAGCGGCACACCGGGAGGCGCGGGGTCGACATGGGGAGGGTCGAGCGGACGAGGCGGGCGCTGTAGAGGAGCGCGCGGAACAGATATCGAGGGTTGTGGATCTGTCGCCGCCGGCGCCCCTGACAGGAGGTTCCGATTCTACTAGTAGAATCGGATTTACAATGGAAGAAGCGTGGATTACATAAGAATTGCTGAGTCATTTCGGGCAACCATCAATGATGGATTGATTTGATTGGTTCAGGAGTCGCTTTCCCTTTCGGGCATCCCTTGGATTGAGGCTCTCCGGCCTTGGCTTAAGTAATACGGGCAACCGTTCTGCTCGTTCATTGGCCGAGCACTCGTTTTCCATTTTGGGCACCCCTTGGATTGAGGCTTTCGCTCCATCGCTTAAGTAATACGAGCAACCGTTCTGCCCGTTCATTGGCCGAGAGCTCGTTCTCCTTTGTTGGGGATGACCTGACCCAGCCGGAATTGTATACCTCAGCCTTGGTGAGGCACATCACCAAGAAAACAATCCATTCAATTTACACGTGAGTAGAGCAGCCACTGCCAAGTTCCAGCGCGCTGTACGCAGGGGCCGCCGCCCGCCTGCCGCATCCGCGAAATGCACAGGAGGAGAAGGGGGGACCCATGTGTGCACTATGCAAGCATGTATGTATAGAAAACGTATGAGACAGCCGGGTCAGGGTCAGCACGGGGTATATATGCCACCGTGCCCGCGCCCGCGTGCTCGCAGAGCCAGCCCGTGCGCACCGCGACAGTGAGGACGCCCGTGCGTGCTCCCGTGCGTCGTCGCGAGGCTCAGCAAGGGGAGGGGGAGGGGCAACGTGGCGGGTCTGGGGTATGCTGGGGCGCGGAGACACGTGAAGGTGGGGGGAGCCCGAGGCCAGCGCCGCTCCTGCGCAGGGAGTGTATGACGAGCGGCGAGCGCAAGGGGGGGGGGGGGGACCGGGAGAAGGAGCTCGCCGGCCTTGCCCGTATGCATCACTGGGACGGGGCGGATGAGATACATAAGATGGTAAAGATAAAGTGGAACTTACGAGCCAGCGTGGGCATAACCTCATTGAGACTTGGGCGGGGTGCGGACTCTTGGCCGGACATGTAAGCGCGGATATCCTCGGGGATGAAATACAGAGGACGGGTTGTCTTGATGGGCGACGTGATGGGCGATGCGTTGCTCGAGCTCTCGCGATCGGTGGAAGCCTGACGTTCAGGGAGAGGCGGCACGCGACCAGTGTGGAAGACGCGGGTGCGGCGGGACTCTGTCGAGGGGCGAGGGTCGGCGGCGAAGGAGACACGGGAGACATGGTTCTCAAAGGCAGACGTTGGTGGCACAGATGCGGGTGGGTGTGTTTTCAATATTGTGCGGGTGGAAAAGCCGACTATACAAGACAAGCTGCGGGTAAAGACGATCATCTTGCGACGACGGGCCTGGGGACGATATTGGACCAGACCATTGATTGACGTATACTAGAAGCTCGGTCGTAACTTGGAGAGGGATGACGGGAAGCGGGAGACGACGCAGGGGGATGTTAAAGTAGCTACGTTTTTGTAGAATCGGATCCGGCGGGGTCGTCCCCGCGGTATAACAAGTGGTAAGCCGTACTCTGCTCGCCCGAAAGCATCCCGTGACCGACTTCGAAGCCGTCCGTTCGCGGGGCAGGTTAGCTGAGTGAATCAGGCGTGCTACACCGCGGGTTGGGAATATTGTCGAATGTAACGTGGTGGCGATGTCTGCATTGACGAATGATGTCCAAGGACGGATTCCCTAGGGTGCAAAGCCGCATTGATCCCACTTGTGCGCAAAGAGTTTTGGTGACGAAGGCAAGATGCCTTAGGGGAGGGAGTCTGAGACAGAGGCGCAGCCTCTAGTTCTGCCACGCGGCCACAAGGAGGTGAAGAATGTGTGGAAATTGAACGACTTTCGTATAGTGATGCGGATCGCGCCTTGCATGTGTTCCTCGGGAAGACAGACCGGCCCAAATAGCGATCTTGTGGTGGAAGCGTGTGGAGCGGGGAGAAAATGAACTGCTTCTGTAGGGGGTGCAGCACGACCGAACGACGTGTGCGGAGATGCCGTCCGGGAATGGACGTATAAACATGACGGCTCTTCGCGCTCGTGTCACCCCGCGTCGCTGAATAGGGCATGGTGCGCGCCCCACGCTCGACGCGCACGGTCGGGGGATGCTGTGGCTACCCCGCGCGCCGTCGCGCGCGCTCAGCGCGGCCCATACACCCCTCCCGAGGCCACGCAGGGCGCGCACCAATGCCAACTATGATCGAGGTCGGCGCGCAGCGACCGTAACACGAACTTGGCCACCGCGCAGATCTACAATGACGCTCGATGTCAGTACAGAGTGATGGGCAGAGAACGCGTCACACTTACCTGCCCGCGCGCGGTCGGGGCCATCCCCGCGACTAAGCGCGCATGGAAAGCGCGAGGGTATGCCCCCGGCGCGATCGTGCTCTGGCAGCGCGCAGTCGCCGCATCGTCCGCGGGGCCCCGCGCGCCACCACTTTGGTTGCCCATTGAGCTTTTCAACGAAACCCAGCGCGGGAGAGAGGGGCGAGTTGTGGACGGGGCCGGTGCAGCGGTGGCGGACTAGAGTGGCGAACGAGGGACGGCCGCGGGATCCACCGCGCGAGGCGCGGCGCTGTAGACGGCGCCCTGCTGCAGAGAACGCTTCCCAGGCCCAGCGCGGGGTGTCTTTAGCAGTTTCTTGTAGCTCCCCATGCTTCCCCTGCTAACCCTCCTGCGCGCGCTAACGAGAAGTGCGAAGCGCATGGTGGGCGCGCGCCAGGTCAGCCGAGCGGACGACACGCCAATCCGAACCGTTGGCGCGCCGGCCACAGGCGCGCAAGCACCCCCCGACCGCGCCGCTACTGCGCTGGTACCACGCCCTGTAGTAGCGAGTGTGCCCGCCGAGATGAGGAGAACAGTAGCGGAGGCCGTTCAGGGCGCTCATGCCGCAAAACAGCGCGGCACGCCAAGCCCTGGTGTCGGCACGCGCGGACGCGCGAGGTGGCCGGCGTTGCGCGCGAGCAACAGCGCGCCGCTCGCGCGAGGTGGCGGAGGCGATTACAAGTGTGGAGGCCGACTCGACAGACAGGGGTGCGTTGAAGGTGTGTTAAGAAAGGCCTGTGCATGAGGCCGGCCGGTTTTCGAGGGCGAGCGAGCCGCGCGATCGGAGGAATGAGAAATGGTGAGGCTACTGCAAGCCCAACTGCCGCGCGAGGAGCGTACTTGGGGTTGGTTGTATACCGTTGGGGGGGTAGGTGCGCGTACGCAGACCTGCACGTCACGCTTGATGGCACGTAGCAGCTGCGCCCTCTGTCCGCACTATAGAGTGATGGTGTCGGGCCGTCCGCGGAAGCATGGCAGGACGTCAGGAGGTCGAAGCGTTCGGTTAAGCCAATGACCATGTAAGAGTCGCGCTGCCCTCGAACAGCGTGAGCGTGGTAAGAAGCGACGAGTAGCCCTTAGGACCTCGTTCCTCGTGGGTGAGAATCGATGAGGAGGGAGCAGAGGTGTCGTATCTTTCGAGGGAGATTGCAAACGTGGACTTGAACGCAGACTTTTTGAGATGACGGCAGAGGCGGCGGTCAGACCTCGACATAGACCGCTACTATGACTGCACGACCTGTTGGGGGCCAGTAAGTCGGTAGAACAGAGTCGTGTGCGGAGAGAACTGGTGAAGTAGAGTGGATACTTACGATAAATATTTCTACCATAGCGCGAAGACGTCGTGGAGTCGAGACCGCCCCACTTGGGCTTGAGGTGAGTGTCTGCGAGGGGCCAGCAACGGAGATGATAAGGTTGAAGATCCAGAGTCAATATGTTGTGGTAAAAAAACGACGTCGCGGTGCTTTGTGCGTTACGGGGAGGGCCCTTAGCCTCACGAGGCCGAAGCTTACAGGAGGAACGTACGGGCTTATGCACCACTGAGATGCCCGACACCGCTCCGCTACCCCGCGGAGGGAAAGCGGTAGCAGTTATGCAATGCCGTGCTTGCCACGAAGGCAGTTGACCTGCGATAGGAGCCTCGTGGGGGTGTTCAAACTGCAAACCCGGAGGTGGAGCCTGGCCAATCGAAGCTTGGGGCGGACGACGAGAACCAATTCGACGGCGCGGGCGCTATCGATCTACAATTGAGGTGGTGCTTGAGCGGAGTGCTTCTGTGGGATGAAGGGTAGACCAGTGAACGAGAAAGATGGCAGGGCTCCATGCCCCCAGAGCGAACGAGGAAGCGGCTGGAGGAGAGGAGATCAAGATTTTCACACCCGGCGCTTACTGTGTCTCCAAGGGCCGAGGTTGTCCCGTCGCTTCCGCGGAGGTCGCTCCATTTGTGCTCACTGTCCACGCCGACGTCTACCACTGGCACGGCACTCCCTCCCTCTTGTCGTTATCCCCATCCTCCTCCCCCCCTACCCCCCAGCAACATTCTATCGCTTGCCACCTCCCTAGTGAGACACCTATTGGTCATTATCAGCACAACGTCACCTGCCGAGGTCTGACCCTCGCTCGTCACGTTCAGCATGTCATGCCAAACACTCCAACGAACATCCCACCGTCAACGCCGACACTGGCCCCATCCGCGCTAGGAACCTAACCTCATCAAGATCGAACACGCGAACACAATGCTGAATGAGCGTATTTGCATGCGTGTTGCCTCCTCGCGGAGTCGAGCTCCGTAAGCTAAGCACAAGCAAACTGGAGGTTGGGAGTGGCCCTGGACCTTAGAACATAGTGCGTATTTTGATCTTTAAGCAATTGGCGCGCCTGAAGCAACAGCGCGATAGGTCAGGCTCCTCAGAACTTCATCAGCATCTTCGCCGTCGCGGCACCTTGCAAAGGCGGTATCGACTGTCCCTCAGTATACCAGGGAGGGGCATCTATCCCAGTGAGGGTAGATGTGTGGGTTTAAGATCTTAGCAACATGATGGGTTCCGGACGGGTGCCCTGGGGGTGGTACCGTGGGGTGAGTTCGCATACGTGTGTTCGTGTTCTTGTTCTCATTCCCGTTGAAGTCGTGATGCCGTCAGGAGAACTCCCATTCCTTCCCCTCGCTTCGAGGTTTAGCTCCCCATCTCGCCCGTGGGGCTCTCCAGCGCCCGTCTGGCATTGTCCAATCCCATCCGAAGAGAGGACGGCCAGGTCCCCCAACACTTCGGCACGCACTTTGCTGCCCCTCGGCAGAATCATCATACCCGCGGCCTTTAACCTCAACATCAAAGATACCAACCTTCATCAGGTCTGTATGTGTTCTTTTCTTTGAGAATCAATGATTCGGACTGACACTCCGTGCGACACGCTTCAGAGCGACACTAGACACTCGACTCGACCGCGACCCACATCCCGACAGACTGCGTGCTCCCCTGCCCTTACCCCCTTCCCCTCTTGCTCCCATTCCCCTTCGAGCCCTGTGGAATCTCGTGCGGTGCACAGGCCCGTCCGCGGACAAAGCCGCGCTCTTCCTTGAGCGGTTTTGGACCCAGGAGCCTGGAACGGCTCGAGTCTTCGCGCGCGCACTACACCGTGGCCGGGTCCGGCGGGGGGTGGGTGTTTGCGTCGATAATGGTACATGAGGAGCAACCGCGCTGGCGCTGGTAACGCGGGAGTGCCGGTGTAATTATGTCTGGTATGCATGCATATATATACATAGTTTACAGTCATAATCGCTCGAAGGTTGTGGGATAGAATATCAACGCCAAAAACCAGTGTCGAGAACGGGACTGAGGGAAGCGTGAGTGGTACGTGGTCATGTACGATGTCTTAATCTGAAAAGGGAGCCGTTACTGGGAACAAGACATATCAATAACGACCAGCCGTCCTTCGTTGTTGCCAAATGCGACTCTGCGCCCATCGAACCACCACGTTTGCTCCTCGTTTGGTGCATACCTGTACATCAACGGAAGCCACAACAGCCGCACGCGCTCTCCCCCGGTCCCGACCCGCCAAATCCACTCGTCTGAAGGATAGTACAAGTAGGATTTATGACACCCGGATAGAGAGTTTTCTTGATAGGATGCCTTGGACGGTAGGTATTCTGGAGATGTGATAAATGTGTTGCTGTCATTGGTGAGGATAGCACGTTCGTCTGAAGAGAACCGGATCCACCGCACTGGTGCAGATATTTCAGCGCGGAACTGCCATAGGATGTGTGGTGTGATGTTAGAACAATCAGCTAGGTTTGGTGGCACCGTCCCGCTCATTTCGAGATGAGCGAAAGGAGTAAAATCCCAAAGAGAGACCTCCCCGCACTCGCTGGATCCTACGACGCGTGTCCCGTCGGACGAGAAAGAGAGGCCGACGACAGCATGAGCGTGATTTGCCTCCCAAACTACGCTGTTTGACGTGAGGTCATGTAGACGCATCGTGGGGTAACCATCTCTCGACAGACGAAAGAGCTGCTGATTCTTTGTGAGCACCGGCCGTGTGTCTACGACTGTCGCCTGCAGGCGTTCTTCGTCTATTGATGAACTGAGGACGAAGTTTCCGCACGGTGAGACTGCCAAAGCCCAAATGGACCCATCTCCTTTGTAAAGCGTCTGACAGCTGATTCCTGACGACGTGTCCCAGCGCCGGATGGTTCCGTCAACGGAGCCGGAGATAACGCTGTTCGAATCCGGGGTAAACATCGAGGGCAGAACCCAATCAGAATGTCCGATGAGGGTGAGTGGTGGTGCATCTCGTTCCGCATTGTACAGGGTGATAGATTTGTCCCATTGTCCGGTCAGGGTGAGGTACATCGCGTCTGGTGACCATGTAATAGCCGCGTCTCCTGGAGCTATTTCGCCTGGGGTCTGATGATCGAATCGGCGGAATACACGTCCTGAGAGGATATCCTGGAGCTGGACAGTTCCATCTTCCAAGACAGTGGCAAGGATGTTGGCGTCAAGAGGTGAAAACGCGACAGAGCAGACTGGCAAGGGGATAGCACGAATTGCTGGTGTATCGTCTTTGGTTGATGAACCTGAGCTAGTCCGCATGATGCGAACATCCCAGGTGCGTATTGTCCCGCTGGTGTAAGAGGAGATGAGCTGGGACCCGTCGGGAGAAAACCGCAGTTGGCAGATGAGCTCGCCGTAGATCTCCTCGCGCTCCCCCAGCCACTCCTCAATGACGCGATTCCACAGACGAACGTATGACCCCCCCTGCAAGCTGCATCCGACGGCAATGGTCTCATTGTCCGGGGAGAAATCTACTCCCCAAGTCTCTCCCTCTACCCGCAAACAATTAATCCGAGGTAGGTGCGGCGAACTGTCGATTGACCACAGAAAAACATGGTTCTTGCATCCGCATGCGATCGTTTTCTCGTCGGGAGAGATGGCGGATGAATAGATCTCGGAGTCATGCTGAATGGTGTGAAGTGGAGACTCGGAGGTATCCTCGACAATCCAGAGCCTGCAGGTATTGTCCTTACTCCTAGAGAGAAGGAGAGACCCGTCGTGAGAGAAAGTGACTGAGCGGACCATGTTGGAATGCCCTCTGAGGGTCTTTGACACTTGTAACACCCCAGATGTGATGGTCCACAGCACGACCGTATTGTCCCTGGAACCTGTGGCGACGTACTTGCCTCGTGGAGAGTAGGCTACACCTCCAACTCCTCTGCGGTGGGCCTTCTTGGACTCAATCCGCGCCCCGCTCTTCGCTTCCCACACGGACACAGTTCCACTTTCCGACCCTGAAAGAATCCCCTTCCCATCAGACGAGAATGCCACCGTCAAAAGAGGTTCCTCAGTATTGAGCACGTGGAGCTGGGCACCCGTGGCAGCGTCCCAGAGCTTGATGGTGCCGTCGAAGGAGGCAGAGACTATCTGTTTCCCATCTGGGGAGTAAGCAGCTGACCTAACACTTTTTGTATGTCCCTTGAGCGTGATAACATTTCCATTCCAGGAGGATTTTAGCCCTATTTGTATCCGGGGAGTGCCCTCGAGGTCTTTTGCGTACAAGTTACGAAGCAGGGAGGTGGATGGGGAACACGGGAGAGCGGACTTGTACACGTGGGAGGCAAAAGTGCTGATCACTGGATAACATAATTGGACCAGTCGTTGACAGTCGTACAGCGAGTCGAATATGTTCATTGACGTTCTCTATACTGGACGTGAGCTCCCGAAGACAACACAGGTTATATGAGATATGAGATTTAGCGTACCTTCAGCGCTCGCGTCGCATCCCGCAGGGCTTTGATAGCGCAACCCATAGAACCCATGAGACTCAGGCATTCTAGCCACATCAAGAGCCGAGTGGCACAGAACTCTTCTAGTAGCGTGACGAGATCGCCTCCCACGATTCCACTACACAGATGATAGGACCAGTGCTTGCATGCGTATTGCAGTTGTGGTGGAAGGTGGATTGTCTTCAGTTCCTCGAGGTCCTGAATCTCGTTATTTGGGAGGCAACGGTCCTCGATCTGACACACATCACGTCGGAGGCCACACAATACTTGAAGGCAAAGCTTAGCGACCACTGTGTGCTGCTGTTGTAGGTCCACCGCGAAGCGCGCCGATTGGGGGCTGGATCGACAAGACGGGTCGAGAAGGAAGTCTGGAAACGACGGGTGTATGAGACGTATTACGTCTTGAGGGGCAGATATGTCGGGAACACTGATGACGGAGTGAAGACGTCGGAGGATGAATCGCACTCCTTCTTCGTTGAGGTTAAGGAGGGCTCCGAGCGCGCCGGGGGATAGCTGGTCGCGCAGTACGACAATAGAACCGAGGACAAGGTGAAGGCCCGTCACAGACACTTCGCGACCTTGCTTGTCTTTCGCGGGATATGCTGAATCCATGACATTTGCATAGAGAGTGTATAAAGAGGTTAACGGAGACTGTACGGCAAGGGATGTTGCTGCGGTGGGAGTTCCATTGAGGAACCGATCTAGCAACGTCTTTGGGTTTTCAATAGAGTCTTTGTCTGATATGTAAGCAAGTAGCGTTGAGGCATAGATAAACAATCCGCAAGTAAGAAACTCTATCTTGGACAGTGTGTCGCTGTCTGGCCAGTTTTGGAGCTCCTCGTGACACTGCTTGATCTCTTCGAACTGCGCCTTCAGGAAAGTGATGATGTCTCTCCGCGTCCATTCTTCCGGTATAGTGGACAGGTGTAGGCGATAAGTACGTCCAATAAGGTTAGAGTCGCGGAATCCGGCGGAGATGTGAGGCTCAGGGCGGCTGGCGATTACGAAGCGGAGATTGCCTAGGCCATCGGCATGCATCGAGAGGGATTTAATTATGACAGAAATGGCCGCATCGTCCTTGCACTCGTCGAGGGCATCGATTACGACCACATGGGCTTCCCCAGTTGGAGATTCCGGAAGATGGCTGAGGGGTTCGACGATGAGCTTTTGGAGCTGGTAGGATGGGATGGAGTCGTAGATATCGGGGTTGTTCTTCAGGGCTCGCTGGAGGCCTTCCTTGTACACGAGGGGAAGCGCCGATGCGAGCTGACGGGCGATAGTAGGAAATACCAACTTGACATTGCTACAGTCGTCGCTAGAGCGGTCGCAGAAGAAGCTTGCAGCCAGCACACGGCTTCCTCGATCGTTTGAGTCACACCAACTGGCGATAGTTCGTGCGATTGTCGACTTGCCGGAACCAGCGAGGCCGTTTATTAGCACGATAGATGCTGACAAGGGAATGGGGTTGCTCAGGCCAACTGAATGTTCGGACAGGGAGTGGTCTGTAGGCAGAATCCAGCGATAGACTGAGGAAAGTATCTCTACCCGGGTTGTTGGAACACACTCTCGGTGACGATCGTTGGCGTCGAATCTGGCATGAGCTGCGTAGCGCATGTGGGGAATGTCTAGACCAAGGGATTTCAGTAAACATAGAGGAATACAACAGTCGTGCTCACTGATGTCCATGGATTGCACCACAAGCTTCGCTGTCTTGCTTGGGATCTCCGTCACACCAGCATACGTGGCAATGATTACTGTGAGCTAAGGGAATAATCAGATCAGAAGGGTAGGGGTTCAGATTCTCTGAATGATGGGCATTACCTGCATATTATCTACACGCTGTTTGATGTCCTTTGCGAACCCCGAGAGCTTTTCTTCGATATACCATGCCTTGATGATTCTCAAGAGCGCACACTCTTCGCGCAAATCTTCAATTTTCCTAGTTATTTCTTGTATCTGGCTATGAACAAAACCATATGTCAGGACTTCACGGGAGGAAAGGTTGAATAGACCTGAGAACGCACCGACCAAGTCCGTCCAAGGCACGCTGAACATGAGCGTCCAAGGTCGAGGGGTCATCGCTCTGAGGTATCTTGATCTCTATAGCAGCATTCAGGTCTTCCAGGAGGTTTTGAAGCTCTTGAAGGGTTTTGACATTCGATAAATGCGTCTGTATATAGTTGAAATCAGATACGAGGAGGAATAGACGTTTCTGATGGGTCACACGAACCCGATAGACTTCGACAACTTCAATCAAAATGGTGGCGGCCATCTGAAGCGAGGGCAGGGCGCCCGACAATTCCTTAGTGACATGGAGTGCTTTCATCAGGCTATCCACTAGCAACTTCTTGACCTCTGAGTGTGGGGCAAGTCGATCCGGTGTCTGAGTGGACCCGAGACAGGGATTTACTTGCTGTTCCGGGGGGCACAACGGGGATTCCCCGGGCGGCGTTTCTGAATGAACATGTGGTGTAGGTCCTGGTGTACCATGAACTGGGATTTCCGAGGTTTGCTGAGACTTGTTGGTTGGGCTCGCAGAGCCTTTCAGTTTGGCGAGGGGGGTGGGCCGGGGAGCTCGGGGCTTCCTCCACCGCCTCACCATGACGCAAACCTTTGAGCACAACGTCATCTCGGATAGTGAGTTTGTTGATCAGGTCTTCCAACGAGCAAGAGAGAGGGGGGAAGGGAGAGAGCCAGAGTGGAGATGAGTAGGATACTTAAGCAAACGCAGGTGGGTAGGTGCGTTGTATGCAAGCGCACCGCTGGGTGGTCCTTAGGGATCCGGAGCTCATTTATGGAGAGACGCCTCAGGAAACAACGGTGAACGCGATACTTCGGTCAGCGCATTCTCCAACGCGATGAAACGCGTCATACCACAGCCAATCATTCTGTGAAATATTTCGCCATGCAGCCTTGCTAGGGTCCCAATCAGGATCGTTTCTGGAGGCCAGCAGGACTCCTGGGCGAAGGAGAATCATCTCTAGTCATTTTCTTCCATTCTCGAGACACATCGCATGGACATGACATTGACGGCAATGGTGCGCGTATTACGCGGAAATGAGCGTACAGCATGACATATAGAGACATATCTAGCGGGAAGTGTAATAAAGATGCGGTTTGTAGCGCAGGCGGCAATACGGGAATATGTGCAGCCATATAGACTCTTGGGCCTGGAAGGTGGCTCGCACATTTTCCAATGACACACGCGCGCACATGCATCCACAAGCAGTGCAATGGACCTTGGGACGGCAGCAGCGAAGAGAACAACTGTCACCGAATCTCGACAGTTGAGTGCGTTGACCGCGTGGTGAACGATCTCAAGAAGATAGGGGTAAGATAAACAATTGAAATCGAGTCAGCTACTACAACGAGAAGGAGCACATGCAATGCTTCGCGAGCGATGACGGCACTGCTAGCGTAGGCACTAAAAGGGATGGGGCGCGAAGGGCACTCCGCAGACAGACATGGGAGGCGAGGAGAGCGCGGGAAGCGCAGCGGCTAAATGTCCGGTGAATCGTTGGGTGGAGCTGCAGCTGGCACCGGTGCCGAGATGTGGTAGATGTGAGGGGACTTCCGCAAAGGCCACAGGAGAGCATTCATTCGCCGGGAGTGCGCATGCAGCGAGATCTGGAGGCGCAGAGTGATGGGCGCAGAGGGAGCTATGAAAGCCTCGAGGCTGGGCTCCGAGTGGACTTCGGGGCTGCTGCCGTGTCTGAGTTCTGTCCGGGACCAGCGCAAGCCGGCGAGGGCCCCACCGTATGATAGCGAAGCAGAGGCACGGGGTGGGTGCCGCCAACCTTCTTGTGGCACCGTACTCGGCTTGTCAGTGGGTCAGCCGGCCCGGGGCTCGAAGCGGCTTGCAGGGAAGACACCCTAAAATAGGCAGAATGCACTGTCCTGGGTGAGCTGAGTTACGGAGACCTCCCCTGCTCTTCTTAGGGCGTACGACAGAAGCTTACGGAGGAGAATCGCCGGCCGTGGCCAGCGCCGCTCAGCATTGCATGAGCAGGAGCCGGTAGAGTAGACGGAGAGAGCGACGCGCCGGTAAGGCTGGGTGGAGAAGTGTGTCAGCAGTAATACAACGACAGTTGAATAGAAACGTACCAATCAGGGACCCCATCGAGCCTACAACGTGCTTGCGGAGCACCTGCAATTGTGCTCGTCTAACGATACCGACCTCGTTAGTCCGCATACATTCAGTTTCTCCGTCCAACATTCAACCTTTGAAACTCATGCGCCACAGCGAGAGGTACGAGTTTGTGTGTTACAGAGCAGGCTAAGGGGCATACATATATGCAGAAACACTATCCCGAGCCGAGCCCCATCCGTTCTATATGGGCGAGGCAAAGGAACGAATATGGGAGACGTCCGAGGAGGGAGAGTGGTATAGTAGTGACCGCGCAGGTCCTTGAAGTCCTGCGGTGCAGTTTTGCCACGACGCGCCGGCTCTCTATGGCAGCGAGCGCACCGGTGGTCGTCCACGCGATACCAATAGACTATAAAGAATATGAATGTTATGCATATGTCGATAGAGCGCGCGGCCGACTTGCCTACTCAGGACGAAAAATAGGCCATTTCGAGCACGCGCGAACAACGCGACCTCGAGGGCGCCCCTAGGGCGCGCGCAGTGTCTTCCTCCACAGTAGACCTGCAGAGAGGACGAGTGTAGCAGAATCTTCAGAGCGCGCACCGTGCACAGCCCGACACATCCGCGCCGCTCGCTCTTGTGGGGCACACCGTACCGCGCCAGCAACGGGAACGGACGCGCGCTTCTCCAGGCCCAGGGGTGCTCTGCGTGGACCGTCTTCGCGCGTTTCTCGTAGCGCGCGCATCCGCGCGTTGCTCACATTCTACGCGCACCGGGAGCGCGTCCAGTCGGTGATGCTCGCGCGGGCGCGTCGAGGGTCCAGGAAGAGTGATTCTGCCGTTGTTTGGTGGTGAAGGCTGGATTCTGGCGCCGCGAGAGGCCGCGCGGCCTGCAGTATGACTGGGACGAGGGGCGCGCGCGTTGGGAGGACGACAGTCCGATTTGTGCGGCGCGCGGATCCTTCACGGAGCCAGCGCTGGTGGTGTGCCCCTGCGGCGGTGGGAGCAAGAAGAGGAAAACGGTGGGGCGCGAAGGCAGACGGGGGCGGGGGGTCGACTTGGAGAAAGGGCGAATGGATGGGGTGGCCGCTGTAGAAGAGGGCGAATAACGGAAAAAGAGGGCCATGGATCTGGCGCCGCGTGCGCCCCTAGCGAGAGGTGACGTGTCCGACGTAGCTCGCCTCCAAGCGTCCTCTAATCGACCTCAACGCCATCAGTTAAGGGATTTAGACCAGCAGGGCGCACAAGCCGCGCCGCGCCGCGCGTTAGGAATGTCGGCGGACGCAACGTGCTGGCGGTGTATGGATGAATTAACGAGGACCGAGGCCCTGGGGCGCAAAGCCGTGTTCATCCTATGTAGGCGCGAGGAGATTCGATGATGAGAGAAAGACGCCTTGGGTAGGGGAGGCCGGAGACAGAAGCGCCGCATCCAGCTCGCGTAGCCATAGCGAGGGTAAAGTAGGCACAAAAATCGTCCTCCGGGCTCCCCGCTCACAAGGATGCGGGTCACCCCCTGCATGTGTTCCTCTGGAAGACCGATCTGCCCTGCTATCAAGCTTGTGGTAGGACGTGTGCATCGGCGTTTGAAGAGGGTTCAGGATGAATCTCTTCTGTAGGGGTTGCAGTACGACTGAACGACACGAGCGTAGATGCCATCCGGGAATGGAGGTATGCACATGACGGCCCCTCGCGCTCGCGTCACCCCGAGCCGCTGAATAAGGCAGGGCGCACGCCCCGCACTCGATGTGTGTACTCGGGGAACGCGGCGGCTACCCCGCGCGGCGTCGCGCGCACGAAGCGCGACGCATACACCACTCCCGAGGCCATCCAGAGCGTGCAACAAGGCCAACTATGACGGAGGACGGCGCGCAGCGACCGTCCCACGGACTGGGCAACCGCGCGGAACTGCAATGGCTCTAAACGTTAGTATCAATCGATGGGGAGAGAGCGCATCACGCTTACCTGCCCGCGCGCGGTCGGGGCCATCCCCGCGACTAAGCGCGCATCGTGCGCACGGGGGGTATGCTCCCGGCGCGCTCATGCTCTTGTAGCGCGTGGTTGCCACATCGTCTGCGGGGCCGCGCGCGCTGCCACTTTAGTTGTATATTGAGTGTTCCAACGAAACCCAGCACGGGATAGGGGGGCGGGTTGTGCGGGGGGCCAGCGTGGCGGTGGCGGCCTAGAGCGGCGATCGGGGAACGGCCGCGGGGTCAACCGCGCTCGGCGCGGCGCTGTAGACTGCCCATGCGCGAGAGCGAACGCTTCATAGGCCCAGCGCGGGGTGTCCTCGGCGGGTTTTCTCAGCTCCCCATGCGTCCCCTGCTAGCCCTCTTGCGCACCTGATGAGAAGCGCGAAGTGCATCACGGGCGCGCGCCGGGTCAGCGGAGCGGACGACACGACCAATCGAACTACCGGGGCATCGGCCTTCACAAGTGCGCCATCCCCTCCCTACGGCGCCAGCGACCGCTTCAACCGAGACGAGGAGAACGGCGGCGGCGGCCACCCGGGGTGCTCGCGCCGCCGAACAGCGCGGCAGGCCGAGTCCTAGCGACGGGCGTCGGCGCGCGCGGGCGCAAGGTGACTCGTTCTGCTGACGAAAGCGGGCGAGGAGCAGCGCGCCGCTCGCGTGAGGCGGCGGGTGCGGTTTGGCGGGTGGAGGACGTTGCGGGGGGGAGGGGTGTGTCGGAAGTGTGGCGTGCGGAAGGCCTATGCGTCAGGGGGCAACCGGTTTTCGAGCGCGACTTGCGAGTCGCGAGATGAGAGGAACGGGGGATGGTAGGATTGCTGCGAGCTCGGCTGCGCATCGGCGAGCGTCCCTGAAGAATTGCTCGTACAGCGTTTGGGAAAGGTGCAGCTGCGCTGAGGGCGAATGGGTAGGCCTGGATCTCGTGCTCGACGACACCGAGAAGCCGCGCGCATTGCCAGCCGTAAGGAGTGATGGTGTCGATCCTCCCGTAGAAGCGTGGCAGGTCGTCGGAATGTCGAAGAGCTCGGTCATGACGACGACCTTGTACAAGCCGCGCCACTCCAGAACAGCGCGGGTATACAGGGAAGCGACAGGTAGCAGCTATAGGAAAGCTGAGTCTTGTCAACGGGAGGGGAAGTGGGCCTGACAGAGGAATGTCGGGTCGTTCGTCTACGCTGCGCGCAGAGCTCTAAATTTGACAGAAGCACTTACGATCGAGATACAAGAAGCGTTAGAAAACGACGTTCGAATTGAGTAACAGGAGTAAACTCACCCAGTGACCAAGAGCTTCCCAGCAGAACCTGTTTGCCCCACCGATCTCCTCATAAATGGGCTCGTGGACTTCATCCTTCCCAAGCGCAGATTGGAGGGAGAATTTCCATGTTCTTCAAGAAAGCTTGCGAAGGCAGACATCCACACAGACTGTGTAAGAAGACTGCAGGGAGGGCGGCGGTTAAGGCTCAGGCGCCGAGAGATGGATGGCTGCTATAGCGGTACGGCCTGTTGGAGGTTAGTAACTCGGTGGAACAGTGGTGTGGGGGAATATGGCGTGAAATCAAATGGATACTCACCATAAATGATTCGACGATAGCGCGGAGTGTCATGAAGACATCGTCGAGACGAGACCGTCGGGCTCGGGCTTTAGGTGAGCGTGCGCGAGGGCCTAGCAACAGAAATGGTGTGGGTGTCGAAGATTCGTGACGGTTGCGCTGTGGTGAAAAGGGACATCGTAGCGCTTGTTGGGGGTCCACTAAGTGTTACGGAGAGGGCACTTTAGCCCTGCAGTGAAGCTTGAAGGAGGAACATACGGAATGGATGCAACTTACGCACAACTGAGATGACCGACACTTCTCCGCTGCTGGGTAAACAGCAGCGAGGCTATCATGCCCCACTTGGCGTGAAGGCAGTCGACCTACGAGAGGAGCCTTGCGGGGGTATTCAAAGCCGAGGCCAGCCAATCAAAGCCCGAGACAGACGAAGACCCGCTTGGGGGTGTGGGCGCCATCTGCAATCGGGGTGGTACTTGAGCGAGGTGCTTCTACGAGGGTTGTGGAGTGGAACAGTGAACGAGAAAGACGGCCGGGCTCCATGCGCCCCAGGATGAACGAGCGAGGAAGCGGCTGTCGAGGAGGGCGATCAAGATTTTCAGGACTGGCGCTTGCTCTGCCTCCAAGGGCCCAGGGCCGAGGCTCTTCCCGGGCCGCTTGGGCCGCCTTCGCTCATTGTGTAGCGACGCCGCGGCCGACATCTTCCCTGTCCACAACACTCCCGCTGTACTCCAACCTCTCGCTCTCTCGTCATTAGACCTGTACCCGCCCTCTCCCCAACAACTGCTGTTCCTTACTACTCCTAGTGGAACAGCCATTGGCCCCTGTCAGCACTCAGGTTTATCACTGTCACGCGCCGATCATCCCGGTTGCGCTCAGCATGTTCTGGACACCCCCGGCCAACATCCCGGGGCCACCGTGATCACCAACACTGGCCTCGCCCATGCTAGCAACCTTCTCTTTGATCAAGGTCGACGGCGCGAACACCATGTATGAGGAGCGCAATCGCATGTGTATCGGCCGCGGCTCTTCGCGGAATCGAGTTTTGTGGACTGAGCACAAGCAAGCTGGAGGATGGGCGTGGGTGCGGACCCCAATACATGGTACTTATCTTTCTATTGAGCCAAATGGCGCGTCTGAAGGAGCTGCGTGATGGGATAGGGCTTACCGAACTTCAACATCTTCGACGCAACTACACCTTACAGAAGTGGCATCACCCGTCTCTTGCAAGCAACGCAATAGTTCTTTCATGGAGGGACGGCCAGGGAGGGGGGGGCTAGCCCGAAGGTCTTTGTCACGCTATGAGCCTCCGACGGATGATTTGGAGAGGGTACGCTCGATATGTGTCTTTCGTCGTTCTGTTCTCATTCCCTCCCAGGCCGCGATGCTGCTAGGAACAGTCAAGATCCTCCTTTCGTCCCCATGCTTCGTGGTTCGACTCTCTCCCTCTCTCGGTCCTCCTTCATACGCACGTCCGGCACTGTCAGGTCCCACCTGCTGAGAAGGACATCCCGCCGTATGATCGAGCATCACTCCAAAATCTCAGAACGCACACCGCGGCTCGTCTACAACTACCCGCGTGCTCAACATCGACCTCAAAGACATCAGCCCTCGGAATACTCGTACGTGTTCCATCCCATCGCGAGAGTTAACAATCGGGATTGACAGTGCTCCGCGTGGTAGTAGGCTTCAAAGTGACGCTAGGCACGTTCGACTCGATCGTGAACCAGTGCACACCTCGCGTCACCGCCTCCCTGAACACGCGCCAGCCCCCCACACTGGCCCCGCCCGCCCCAATTACCCTTCGTGCCTTGCAGACACCCACACGCTGCGCGTAGGCGAGCCCGCCGGCAATGTCGCTCACTTCTGCAAGTGGCGACAACCCCTGGAGGGACTCGAGTTCTTGGGTGCGCGGTTCGACATGCTCGATCGAGTTCGAGGTTCAGGCCCTGCGAATGGATGCGCACTTTCCTGCGCGCGCCGCGCGTCGTCGACGCGCTCCTTTCAGCGCGTGCCTGCTCGAGCGCGGCCTCTACGACGTGAAGGCTGCCACGGGGCTAGTGCCGATTATCTCCAATGGTTCGGCCTTCGCATGCCACCTTCCACTCCGTGCAGGCGAGAGGCACCCTCGCTGCCCTCGCTTATAGTTCGGTCCATGACGTCGATGTCGACCAGCTTGACAGGGCACCGCTCTATTGGCGCCCGTCGAGGCCAAGCAGCGAGACCGGCCGCGCACTACGGGCCCCAACGTCGCTCTACATCTCTCTTGTGGGAAGATCTCGCGACTGTCCATGCCTCCGAGCCACCCGAACCCGACCCGAGTGCTCTCAAGAGTCAAGGCCTGTTGCTCCTCATGTGCGCCGCTCCGGGGCCTATCCCCCACAACAATATACGCCGGCGACGCCTGCCTGCAGGTGCCTTCCCGCGCCGCGCTCTCTTCTCCTCTCCCCCTCTTCCTTTCCCCCTCACTTCTCGGCCCCTGTCCTGTGACCCCCTCGTCCCCTCCATGTCGTAGCTACCGTGTCGTTCATGCCTAGCATAGGGCTTGGCCCTCCAGGGCAATAAACAACGATGCCAAAAAAGAGTCTGAGCAGGGATGTAATATGAACTCCGGTGGGAGCATGTTTTCGGCAATGCCAGTGCGTGTGGAACGAGCAAGCTTGCAGCGTGAGAGTACCATTTCCACTATGTCTGTCATCTATGCACTGCTACGCGGCTAGGAGTATCGTAGGTGAGAATATGAACGGGGGAAGAGGCTCTCGAATACGGGATCAAGTGGAGAGTAAGCAGTACATAGTTATGCAGAATGACTGGATTTACTAAGGGCCCGGGAGTTACTGCAGGCACCCAGACATATCGACGACGACCAATTCTCCTTCATTGCTGTGAAATGCGATTCTTTGTGCCACGTACCACTCCTCTCCATCTTCTGTGGAATATCTATACATTAATGGAAGCCAGAAAACCCGAAGAGGCTCTCCTCTAGTTCCAAATTTCCAAGTCCAATCCCCGGAGACCCAGTAGGAAGCTGAGCACGACTGATGATGCATAGGCGTTGAGGCCTCCTGAGGAGATGGGCTGCGCGGTCGGTACTCCGTGGATGTGATCAACGTTCTGCTGCTATTGGTGACGACGGCACATTCATCTGAAGAGAACTGAATCCATCTGACTGGTGAGGATGTTCCGGCCCAGAACTGCGACAGGATATGAGGGGTGGCGAGGTAAGAAGATTCTGTCGTGGTTGGGATAGATTCGCTGGAGCGGCGATGGGCGAAGTGAGAAAAGTCCCAAAGAGTGATCTCGCCATGCTCGCTGGATCCGACGACGCGCGTGCCATCCGACGAAAATGAGAGAGCGACTACAGCATGGTTGTGTTTTGCCTCCCAAACTACATTATTTGACATGAGTTCATGCAGGTGCATCGTCGGGTACCCTGTTTCATTCCACGAAATCCGCGGATTGTACGTTCTCACGGTCTGGAGGTCTGAGGCGGCTTCTGGGAGGTGTTCTTCATCGATCGAGGAAGACAGGACATAGCGCCCACATGGTGAAACTGCCAACGCCCAGATCGACCCATCTCCTTCGTAGAGCACCCGTCCAGATCTCGACGCCGTGTCCCAACACCGGACGCTTCTGTCATGGGAGCCGGATATGACACTCTTCGAGTCCTGGGTGAATGTCGCAGGGAGCACCCAATGGGAGTGTCCGGTGAGGATGACGGGGGACGTGACTCCTTCCACATCGTACAGGACGATGGAATAGTCAATTTGGCCAGTCAGGGTGAGGTGCGTCCCGTCCGGTGACCATGTAAGATCCGCGTCGCTAGCATCTATTCCACATTCGCTTGGATGATCGATTCGACGGTGTATACTTCCTGATGAGAGGCTCCAGAGTTGTACTGTCCCATCTTGCAAGGCGGTGGCGAGGACATCCGGGTCACGAGGAGAAAACGCGACAGAGCAGACTGACCATGGGGGAGTATGGGTCGCTAGTGCACCGTTGTCAGATGGTGAGGATAGTTTTTTCTGCATGATGTGAACATCCCATGTATGCACTGTTGGCCCGGTGTGGGTGGAGACGAGCTGGGAGCCATCGGGGGAAAACCGCAACCTCCTGATTCCCTCGTGATGAACGTTCTCAGCATCCTCAAGCCACTCCCCTGTCCCGCAGTCCCACAGACGAATATAAGACCCGCGACCTAGACTCCATCCGATAGCGAGAAGTCTTCCGTTAGGAGAGAAATCCAATCCCCAAGCTTCGGGACCCACATCCAGACATTTGACGCGACATGGATCCCGAGAAACGTCGACGGACCACAGAACGACTTGTCTCCGACATCCGCATGCTATTGTCTTGTCGTCGGGGGAGATGGAAACCGAGACGACATTGGAGTCATGCTGGAGTGTGTGAAGTGGTGACCCCGAGGTGTCCTTGACCGTCCAAATATTACAGGTTATGTAGTCGCTCCAGGAGATCAGGAAAGATCCGTCGTGGGAGAAGGTGACGGAGTTAACATCTCCAGGGCGGCCTTCGAGAGTCCTTATCACTTCTAACACCCCTGAAGCGATCTTCCGCAACACAACAGTGGTGTCGTACGACCCTGATGCAGCATATTGACCTCCAGGAGAGAAGGCCACACTTTGAATTCCTGTGGAATGGGCCTTCTGCGACGCAATCCGTGCACCCGTCTTCGCACCCCATAAGCACACAGTGCCGCTTAAAGACCCTGAGAGGATCTCCTTCCCGTCGGGAGAGAACACCGCACTAAAGATCACTTCTTCTGCGTTTAGCACGTGCAGCTGGGCGCCCGTCGCAGCGTCCCAAAGCCTAATGGTACCGTCGTCGGAGGCGGAGACAATCTGTTTCCCATCTGGTGAATAGGCGGCGGACCTAACCCAGTCGGTATGACCCTCGAACGTGATGACGTTTGCGCTCCAGGAAGGCCGTAGTCCGATGTGGATCCGCGGAGTGCCCTCGAGGTCCTCGGCGTAAGCGGTGCGAAGAACGGACGTGGACGGGCAGTACGGGAGAGCGGATTTGTACACGTGGGAGGCAAACGTGCTGATCACTGGATAACATAGCTGGACCATTCGTTGACAGTCGTACAAAGAGTCGAGTATGACTTTGGATGCTCCCTGTTCCGGACGTCAAATTCCTAATAAAATACAGGTCATGTTGGATTTAACGTACCTTCAATGCTCGCATCGCATCCTGAAGCGCCTCTACTGCGCCGTCAATGCACCCTATGAGACTCAAACATTCTAGCCACATCAAGAGCCTTGTTCGACAGAACTCTTCTACTAGTTGGTTGATGTCGAGGTCCACGACACCGCTGCACAGATGATGGGACCAGTGCTTGCAAGCGTACTGCAGTTGTAGTGGAATGTACGCAGTCTTCAGAGCCTCAAGATCGTGTATCTCGCTATTAGGGAGATGTCGATTCTCGATCTGACACATGTCACGGCGGAGGCCAAGGAGTGTTTGAAGACAAAGTTTGGCGACCAGCGCGTGCTGCTGTTGTGGATCCACCGAGAACCATGAGTGTCGACCGCCAATAGTGCGAAGAGAAGGGTCGAGAAGGAAGTCGGGGAATGAGGGGTGGATGAGGCGTATCACGTCATGATTAGAATTAGAACCATCTCCGGGCACTTCGATAACGGAATGGAGGCGTTGAAGTGTTAGTCCCACGGCCTGTTCGTCGAGTCGGAGGAGTGCACTAAGAGCGGAGACGGAAAGCTGGTCGCGGAGAATGACAATGGATCCCAGGATGAGGTGTGCCCGATTGAAGACCCGGTCGGGGATGTCGTTGTCGTCCGCTTGGTATACGGACTCCATAACGTTCGTATAGAGCTTGTACAACGAGCTAAGCGCAGCCTGCGCCTCGGGAGCGTGTGCGGAGGTGTCTGCTGCTTCAAGGAACTCGTCTAGCAACACCTTCGGGCTGTCGCTAAACCTCGGATCAGAGATATATTTGAGTAGAGTCGAGGCGTATATGAAGAGTCCACACGCGAGAACTCCGATTCGGATGATGATATCGCTGTCTGGCCAGTTCCAGAGCTTGAGCGATTTGTATTGCTCCCTGATCTCGTTGAAGCGGAATTCCAGGTACGTCTGTATGTCCCTCCGTGTCCACTCCTCTGGAACTTCGGTGAACAGTAAACTGTAGGTACGCTGGAGTAGTGTTGCTTTGCTGAAACCGGCGGAGATATTGGGGGCTGGGCGGCTGGTGATGACGAAGCGGAGGGGGGCGAGGTCTTCGACGTATTCTGAGAGCGCTGAAATGATGACAGAGATGGCCTCGTCGTCCTTACACTCGTCGAGGGCGTCAATTACCACTATTTGCTCCTTCCCAAGTGTAGATAGCTGGTCTCTCACAGAGCGGAGCGGTTCGATAATGAGTTTCTCGAGCTGGCGAGAGGGGAGGGCGTAGTGGATGTCAGGGTCTTTCTTCGCGGCATCATTGATGACATCGAATAGAAGGGGAACAGAATTTGCAAGCTGACGAGCGATGGTTGGAAATATCAACTTGACATTGCTGCAATCGTCGTTGAACCGGTCGCAGAAGAAGCTCGCGGCCAGCGCGGAACTAGAGGAACACAACGCGGCGATGGTCTGCGCTAGTGTGGACTTCCCAGAACCTGCAAGCCCGCTCATCCAGACGATTAGGGCCGACGTTGGTATGGGAGCCAGGGCTTCTTCGAGAGCATCGGCAAATGATGGGTTGTTGGGCCATATCCAGTGCGATATCAACGATAGCACTTCCTTTCGGGTGGTCCCAACACACTCGTGATGCCGGCCGTTCGTATCGAACCTCGCCTGAGCAGCGTATTTCAATTGCACGTCTGTCGTGGACATCATGCCCTTTGTCAGAGAATGGGAATCAGGACTAGGGTCTACTGTGCGAGACTCACGTGTTTCCTTATTCTCGTCGAGCTTGTTTTTGATCTCATGCACGACCTTCCTGGTATCCATGGTCGCCGCAACCTAAAGAGTGCATCAGCAAAGGCGCGGGGGAGGACCTCTAGTCCGTGGAGCAGGAGTAACCGCACCTGTATGTCGTCGACATGTACACCGAGCTTCTGCACAACACTTGCGAGGGTTTCCTCGACGAACTCTGCGCTGAGAAGCTGTCTTGTCGAAGGTCTACTGCGTAGCTTTCCAATTGCCTTGGTTGCATCGTCTAGGCCGCTGTGAGGTTATCCATCAGGAATGTATGCTCTCCGTGGGGAAGATCGATTAGATCTCACAGAACTAGTTGTTTCAAGGCCTCCTCAAAAGCCGGAGAGGGTGTCCCGTGGGTCGGAGAAGCGTTATCCACTATGACGGTATGGAGCATCCGAATGCGTTGCTCAAGCTCCTTCAACGTTTCAACGTTCGAGAGATGCGTCTGTGGAGAACCGTACGTCAGATGAACAAAACAGCTTGGCTCGCGATATAGCGCTCACCTGGTAGGTCTCGACGCCTGTGGTCAAAACTTCCGCGATTGTCCCAAGTGGCCCTAACACTGGTAGTATGCTGGACATCGTCTTCATCAATCCAAGAGCCTTCAAGACGCCGCCGACCACCTCCTCTTTGTGCCACGAGCGACGCTTTGGATTTGAGGAGGAGGAAGGCGCGTGATCCGATCCCGGAAGGGGGGTCGGTTGGGTGTCTGTTTCCTTCGACGTGCGAGCATGCTTTGAAGACGAGGAGGGGACGTTGAGGGGGAGTGGAGCGTTCGATTCAGCTCCTAATGCCGGTTGTGTCAACACATCTTGTTCAGCTTGTTCCTGCCGGGGAGGGAGTTGAAGAGTTCCTGGGCATGCGCCGGAGGGGGTACGACGTGAACGCAATTTATCGACTGTCGTGCCGATTTTCTTGCGCATCTTCTTCATTTTCTGGGTAGGATGGAAGGCGTCAACGAGAAAGGGAGGGATACGTGTTAGCAGACATGCACCTATGATAAGGCGCTGCCGAGGCGCGGGGCTGGGGCCGTATTGCGGGCGCAATGCGTGCAGAAGTCATGTCCGGTGGCATTCCCTGGGAGTCCCGACACGAGGTGGCCATCAGAGGACCGAGAAAGGTTGACTGAAGCGCGTACGAATTTAAGACCGGCCACGTGTCGCCTACTAGATATGCATAGATGGGACATCGTGCATCCTTCCGCAGAATGATGCACGGCGTTTTGAACTGGAGACGTTTTCCTACGACGTCAACTTTGGCCATGGGCCATCCGCGCCCTGGCTGAGGCGTGTAAATATGGAACAACATCCGAGAAGAGAGCGTAGATATAGTAGCCTCGCGAGCCCCCCCGGCCCTACGACACTTAGGATCCGGATGCGCCTGATTCTTAGAATCGCGAGCGCGCCGACAGTCGGACACGCGATACCAATTGACTACAAAGAATTTGAGTGTCATGCACATGTAGGCAGAGCGCGCGGAAGACTTACCTGCTCCAGGCAGAGCGGCCCATGTCGGGCGCGGGTGAACTACGGATTGTTTGTCGCGCGCAATCGGCGTCACCCCCACCTCCACTCGCTGGCTGGCAGCGCGCGCGTGCACCGTGCATTCCATCGTAGCCGACCTGTACAGAAGACGCGCCGCTCCAAGGGACGAGCGCGGCAGACCCCGCAGCGCGACACCCCGCGCCGCTCGCTCGTGGGGCGCGCTGAGATGCGCCACCGACGGGAGCGGGCGCGAGGTTATCCAGGCCTGGGGGCTCGGCGCGCGCCGTTCTCGCACGTTTCTCACAGCGAGTGCTTTGATGCGCCGCTCGCATGCTCCGCGCGCAGGGCGCGTGCCCAGTCGGGGACGCTCGCACGGGCGCGTTGAGTGTCTAGGAGGAGTGGTTCTGTCATTAAGGGGGTCTGGCGTCGCGAGAGGCCGTACGTCCTCCTGGATGGTTCAGGCGAGGTGCACGCGCTCGGCGCGCGACCGTCCGATTTCCGCTCCGCGCGAAACCTCCGAGGCGCCACCGCTGGTAGTTTTCCCAGATGTAAGTGGGATCGAGAAGGGGGAAATGGGGAGGCGCGGCGGGAGGCGCGGGGTCGACATGGAGAAAGGTCGAGCGGACGAGGTGGGCGCTGTAGAAGAGTGTGCGGAACAGATATCGAGGGTTGTGGATCTGTCGCCGCCGGCACCCCTGACAGGAGGTGATTCCGATTCTACGCAGTTGAATCGGATTCCGATTCTACGCAGTTGAATCGGATTCCGATTCTACGCAGTTGAATCGGATTCCGATTCTACGCAGTGAATCGGATTTACAATGGAGGAAGCGTGGATTACATAACGGATTGCTTAGTCATTTGCGGCCACC
>FTLJ01000405.1:0-47532 GCA_900155495.1 Porogramme epimiltina
TGGTGAGAACATTCATGAATAAAGTCCGATAACTACCGTCATACTCGGCCCTCGAGGGCAATAAACGAGGATACCAAAAAAAAAAAAAAAAAGCAGCTCGGACTCCGCCGGCCGAGCCACCTGTGGAATAGGCGCCCGTCACTGGACCCCGAATCCCGACATTATCGGAAACTGATGATGATCTCGTAAGCACGACTTTTCCAACAAGTTACAACGTGCATCGTGCCCTTCCAAACAGACCGCCATCATGTCTAACCCCGTGCAGCCTGCCCATGGGGCAACACGAGGCAGACTGCGCTCCAAGCATCTGGGCCGTGCTCAGACGACAGAGTTGTCGCTTGAACGCTCCCTCCGCCAGGAGTCGACGTCTTGGTTGACTCTCTCCACTCTATGTCATCGCCAGTCTCTGATGGGATAAGCACCAGCTATGGGCCCTCACCGAGGGCCGCTCGGCTACCTGTCGAGCTGGCAGAGCAGATCATCGATACACTTTGGGACGATCCAGCGTCCCTTCTTGCCCTTTCTCTCGTCCATTCCTCGTGGCTGCCACGATCAAGATACCACCTCTTCCACACTGTCCACATCCAAACCGCTCCGCAGCTCCAGTCTCTCGTTAGTCTCCTCAGCTCAAGACCCCACCTCGGAGCTCTCATCCACTCTGTCACTATCTCCGTCCACCTTCAACTGTCCACTTGTCCCCAGACGCTGCATGAAGTCGCGCCTATCGTCCTGCTCTCGCGATTACCCAAGCTATCCCACTGGCACTTCCGCCATCGGATCGACCATCGTCCAGCGTTAGAGGAACATCCCGGAGGCCACCCAGTTTGGAAACTGTCTTTCCGAAGCTCAACGATAAGCTGCTTACGTCAATACCGTCTAGTGGAAAGACTAGAGCTAGGGCCTCTTGTATTTCGGTCATGCTCGGATTTTACCCGGGCTCTTACCTCGTTCCCTCGGCTGCACACGCTAGTTTGCACGAGTGTCGACATTTCTTCCCCCATCACTTCATCGCCGCAAGCTGCCTTCAAAGGAAGATTACATTTGTCGCACCTATCAGTATGTCTCTCCACTCATAAGCATATTGTCTTCGTTGACGCATCATGCCTTAGGTAGTGCGGCTCTGCAGCGATGTGGTGTCTCTATTATTTACGATGACTAAGATTACTTGCCTCGAGAGCCTCCTTATTGGAGAAGCCGCAGCATCCAGCACGGATATGATTACGAGTACGTATCGAAAGGATTCATCATTTCGCGCGGTACATTGATGCGTCTACACAGGCATAGTCCCACGTTTTCCAAAACTTCATCACCTGGTCATTCAGCTGGGCGTGAGTATCAATGCGGCGGAGTTCAATGAGAGGATTGCTCGGACGTCGCACGCCCTCCGTGGCCTAGCAACGCCCACCAGCATAGACCGACTAGAGATTATCTTCGGCTTGTGGCAGTCGTTCGAAACGGACCAGATCTCGAGCTCACACTCGGAGGCCTACTCTTCTCTCGAATGCGCCCTTCTGGACACGCCCTTCCCACACCTACGTCATATAGTCTTCAAGGTTCCAGGGTCGTCTCGTAGAGCTACATTCTGGAGTAGATTCTTCAAAACCGTCCTCCCAAGCCTCCATGAGCGAAATCTCGTTGACATCCAGTACGCTCGTGAGCTTCGTCCTAGCTCTATCACGAGGCCGAATCTTGACGGGTTACACCTCCAGCGGTCACGCAACTTCCAGAAAGCCATAAAAACATCGTCGTCTCCCTCGTCTGTTCGCCTGACGGAGCCTGGATCGCAAGCGGCGCGTCAGACGGCTCCATCCTCCTCCACGACACCCACGACCACTCTACCGTCGCGCACTGGCGCACCCCTGGGCTCATCGACCTCGCGTTCTCCCTAAACAGCGCGTACCTCGCCGCTGCCACCGCGCGCGATACTATCGTCATCCTCGACGTCACCCACGGAGACGTCCTAGCGACACTTCGAGGACACACGGGGCGCATCACGTCCCTCGCGTGGTCCCCCGACAACGCGCGGCTTGCCTCTGCCTCCTGGGACGAAACCCTCCGCGTCTGGCACGCGCGCGAGAGCGCTTACGGCCTGGAGCGCAGCTTCCCAGACCACCGCGCTACGGTGAACGTCACGCTTTTCTCGCCGGATGGGCGGTAGCTCGCCTCGGGCGGGGACGACCGCGCGTGCCGCGTCTGGGACGGCGCGACGGGCGCGCGGCGGCAGGTGCTCGCGGGGCACGCGGAGCGCGTCGAGGCGCTTGCGTTCGACGCACAAGGAGCGCAGCTCGCGGTGGGGTGCCGCGACGGCGCTGTGGACGTGTATGTGCTCGGGGGCCCCGACAACGTGCGCGCGAGCCGGCGGCGCGGGGAGAGGTGGGGGCGCTTCGCGAGCCTGCGCGTTCACGACACGCCGATTCGGACGCTCGCCTTCGCTCCTGGTCGGCCATTCCAGCTGCTTTCGGCGACTCGCGAGTCTGTAAAGGTCACCACGTTGCGCTCGTCACTGGATCAGCCCGCGGAGGACCCTGCTTCTGCTACAATAACGCTCCCGCAGCACGCCGACTGGGTGCGCGGCGCGGCGTTCTCTCCTTGCGGCACGCTCATTGCGACGTGCGGGCTGGACGGCGCCGTGCGCGTCTGCCGCGTCACCGCGGCGGAGAGCGTGCTGGAGGTTGTTGCGGAGTGGGAGGACGCGCACGGGGGCACAGGCGTCAAGCACGTATTGTTTGCTCAGGAAGGGAGGACCCTGGCCTCTGCCGCAATAGATGGAAGTGTGGTTCTGAGGCCTTCTGTGGCTCTGGCCGCAGGGGCGACTTGATCAGAAGAGTGCGTGAGCGTGGCAAGTAGCTAAGCTTCCAGTAGTTCGGGTAGGCTCAAGTACTATGGATACCGACAGCTGTTATCAGATCGATAGGCCCCTATGAAATAAATTACACACGGCGGACTCCAGTCGGACTCAACGCGAATCACGTATTTTCATGGCGCGAAGGCTTGGCGGCGTCAATCGCTTCTTCCTCCCCTGCGCAACGTGACTTTCCGCGACCCGCTAGAGCTCCGTCCAGACCGTTATGTGAAGAAAGGCCTATTGATTTGATAACAGCTGTAAAAGATACTACACAGGGGTTTATAAGTCTATCAGTGAGGATGCAGATGTAACCGGCTCGAACAGATGCGCTCGCGTCTGTTCCGCGTCTGTTCGCGTCTGTTCGCGCCTGTTCGCGTCAATTTCACCTGTGCCCTCCGACAGCTGTCAGCGTAAGTAACTGTAACCGCCATGGTCCACCGTTGAGCATGGGTATTTAGCTCCATTGCCAACTGTCCACTCCTTTATTTTTTCACGCGCGCTCGACGTCGTCCCCACACCAAGCCCACCAACTGCACAATATCGGTCGACTGTCCTGTGATGGAGAATGCATCGACGCTCCAACTTGCAAGTCGGACTCAACCACAGCGCTCAAGCCCGGAATCGTGGGTGGCTGTGTGGCGCTCTTTGGGCTACTGGCCTCGGTTACGATCATATACTTCTTCCGCCACCGGCTAAGATCGTGGATACGTCGCTTCAAGGGGGATAGTGAAAACCATCTCGACGCGATCGAGACAGGTGAGTCGTGACTAGTAGTATCAGAATATGAGCCATGCGAAGCCTAACTTCATCCTGCTTCCCAGGTACTGTCCTAAGCTGCGCTACCATGCCCATACCATACACCTACTCGGCTCCTGCACCATCCCATCTCGCCCACACTACAACCGATAGCGCACATATGTTTAACCGACCCTCTTGGGACAGCGCCGCCGGCATCCTCGAGATCGACCCGCCGACGTATTCTTCTATCGGCACCGTCCCAACGCCCCCGTTAGGCCAACCCAGCACGAGTGATGGAGTGGCACACGACGCGCCCTCGCCGACGACACGCGCCGTATCTCCAGCGGACAGCACCGCCGGCATCCTCCGAGTCGACATCTTCCCGCCGACGTATTCTTCTATCTGCACCGTCCCAACGCCCCCGTTAGCCCAATACAGCGCGAGTAATGTAGTGGCACACGACGTGGCCCCGGGCCCCCCCACGACGCGCGCCGTATCTCCAGTACCGCCCACGACGCGCGCCGTATCTCCAGTCCTGCCCACGACGCGTGCCGTATCTCCAGTGGACAGCACCAGCGGCTCCTCTGAGAAGATCCCGAACGGCGCCAACACGAACAGGGGGCCGGGCCGCCTGCGGGCGCTGTTTGCGGCGGACTCATCGCGCACGACAGTGCGCTTCGACGTTCCCGAGCGGCTCAAGAGCCTACGCACGTCCCGCGTGCCTTCCCCTATCGTGGGGAGGGCGGCACGGAGCCTACCCGTCCCACCCGTCCCCTCGCGAGCCCGATCATCGACTCTGGCGAAGACGCTGCCGCTACCCGGGATCGGTATACAGGTGGCTAGGATGTTCCCATTGACCCCGTGTCCCGACCTCGCCGGGCATGTGGGGAAAGTCGCGAGTCCGGCATTGCGGGCCACGATTCATGGGAGGAGGGAGACCTGAGTGTCGGACTTCATGCAGGGGAGGATCGCGGTGAGGCCGTTTGGGCGCGCGATAGACGTGTTGCCGGCATAGTATTGGGCAAGGGTCTTCTGAGGTTGGAGGGTCGTTGAGACGGTCCAGGGTGGCTGCAAGCGCGGTTTGTACACATGTCCGCAGGGCGGCTTAGCACATATCCTTCTTTTCTTGTTAGAGCTTTCTCTAATTCTCACACTCGTTCTTTCGCTCTCCCTAAAAATAGAGTCCTTCGATGTTTTGTCAAGTTATAACCCCCAAAGTGGTAGTTCCCAACTCAAGATCACATGAAGCGCGAAGCTTAATACGTCCGGGGAGCCCGTTGAAGACCATCCGCCAGCCTAGAACGTAAGACCTCACACCGTTCCGCCCGCTGGCTGTTGATTGATCCTGTTCACCGTCGCGAATAGCATTGGGCCTGACTACATACACATGGCCCTGCCATTGTGTCTTCTCAAGGATCCAATCACTCATGCGCGCAGTTAGATCATGAACTCACAGAGCGCGCACACCGCCACGCCCAGCAGCTCAATCCCCACTGGCACACCCAACTGCAGGGCCGACGTTCCTCTATGCACACGCGCGCTGCCCCACCCAACAGCGCGCGCGGGGGGCAAAGTTCATTCCCCAACGGCGCTGGCTGTTCTCGCCCCCACAGGTCCGTACAGCCCCCACGACGTAAACACACTTCGCAGATAGTCTCGAGCCCAGACCGCTCCGCGCGGGCGGGCCGCCCCGGGTAGAGTTCTCCGGTAGAGAGGACTTCTTCGATGCCGAAAGTAGACGTGAGTCGATAAGTCGGGCCCGCGAGACTTAGGCTCAAGAATGCACATCAGGACTTCCCGCTTGTTGCCACAAGTCGATAGACCGCGATCAAAACTGTTCGTCTAGGAAACTTCAAAGTCCACCAACTTATGTCATACAGGCATCTACCAACGACGTCTCCTGCCTGTTTCCCCGATGCAGCCTGTCAACAAAATCGCACAACACCATACTATACAGCTCCTGTTCATAGTATGTGCCCGACGATGCATGCCCCACGGTTCTTAGACATAGTTAGATACTATTGATTGCATTTATTCTAAATACGACAGTGCACGGTGCTAGGAGTCTGTGACTTACAGCTGTTATCAAATCGATAGGCCCTTCACAAAATAATCTTCACATAACGGTCTGGACGGAGCTTTAGCGGGTCGCGGAAAGTCACGTTGCGCAGGGGAGGAAGAAGCGATTGACGCCACGGCTCGCACTCCCGAGCCTTCGCGCCATGAAAATACGTGATTCGCGTTGAGTCCGCGCCGTGTGTAATTTATTTCATAGGGGCCTATCGATCTGATAACAGCTGTAATCTAACTAGGCCCGGTCCAGCCTGGTCGACTCCGCAGGAGAGGCTCGAATAGTGAGCGCTAATTGACAAACGCTGGCGGACCTTGAAGATTTCTAGACGAACGTTTTTGATTGCGGTCTATCGACTTGCAACAAGCTGTAGACGCTTTTGACAGGGTATAACGTTCAGAGCTCGGTAGAATGGATGAGCGCGGTAAGCTGAGGGCGTTTGCGCGAACATCGCCCATATCGCCCAAACCGACGTTTAATGAAAATCTTTGTCTCTAATAAGCAGCCTAGTAAGTAGGAACAGAATCCACAACGGAAGTATAGGAGCTCTCAGCGGCGGCTTGGCGCGCGCCCCGAGAACGGCCACTGGATCTGCCTGGCCATACGCAGCTCGACCCCAAGCTCGTCCGCGAACGTCCACACCAGCCCCGGGTTCTTCTGGAACATCCGCCCGTTCAGAATCACGTCCGCTCGGCCCTGTTCCACCCACACGAAGTCAGCCACTGGCACACCCGGCTCCCAGCACATCGCGCACACGTACCTGGTCGAGGATGCTCTGCGCTAGCGGTCCGTCGTAGATCTGCCCGACGGCCGCGACGAGGATCTTGTCCCCGTGTGCGCGCTTCACCGCTTCTGCGAACGGCACTTGGTAGCCCGGCCCGGTCTTGATGCGCTGGTGCGGGGAGTTACCGCTCGTGGAGACGTCGAGGAGGTCGACGCCGTGGGCGGCGAGGAGAGCGGAGAGACGGACGGTGTCTTCGGAGCGCCAAGAGGGCTCGTCGGGGCGCGTCTCTTCGAGCCAGTCCGTAGCGGAAATCCTAAGTGCATAAATGATATTAGCCAGGATCGCAGGAGAGAAAGAAAACGGGCGTACCGGAAGAAGAGCGGCATCGTCGACGGGATCGCCGCGCGCACTGCGTTGACGACCTCAAGCGGGAAACGCACCCGGTTCTCGAAGCTTCCCCCATACTCGTCCGTCCGCTTGTTCGCGACCGGGCTCAGGAACGAGTTCAACAGGAACCCGTGCGCGCTGTGGACCTCGATGACGTCGAAGCCCGCGCGCACCGCCCGCTTCGCCGCGCTCGCGAATGCGCTGACGACGCGCGCGATGCCTTCTTTAGTCAGAGCCTTCGGGGCGTACAGCGCATCGCTGTACGGCACGTCTGATGGACCATACACCTCGTCCGGCCACCCACCCGCGGCAGCGCTTGCGGCGGCGGATCCGTGGATGAAGGGCGCGACGGTGGAGGCTTTACGGCCAGCGTGGGCGAGCTGGATCCCGATCTTCTGTCCTTGGGAGTGGGCAAAGGTCGTGATCTGGGACCAGGCCGTGGCCTGCTCGTCTGTCCAAATCCCGGCGTCTTCCGGCGTGATGCGGCCTTCGGGGAGGACGGCGGTCGCTTCGACGATGGAGAGGCCCGGCCCGCGTGTGAAGATGCCGCCGACTGTGATCGAGGACGGTGAGTAACGGAGTAGTGGGGAACGATGACATGGGGAACTCACGATGCGCGAGGTGCCAAGGAGTGACTACACCGTTTTCCGCTGAGTATTGGCAAAGGGGGGCGAGCTGAGACGTATCGAACAGGGGGAGTGAGTCGTTGGTCGTGCAGCGCGAGGTGCAGGATCACATACCCAGAGACGGTTCGGAAACTCGACGCCACGGATCTTGATGGGTTTGAAAAGAGACGGAATGGGTTTCCCATCAGACTGTGGGTCAGCGGCAGTCCCTGCGGGAGGGTGTTGGAACGGGGTGAAGTACGGCGTGCTGGGGGCAGGTGAGTTCATGAGGGCCGGTATGCGTATGGTTGTGAGCTGTAGATGCGATGGGGAGAGGATTGAGAACTGGCAAGGGAACTGGATGAGGATGCTGGACACGTACATCCTTATATGCAGCCTCTGAGAACTGTATTTGTAGAGTGTCGAACGCAGTTGAATTGTACTATCGCGCATTATGTGAGTTATGCAAGTCTGAGATGGATGAGCAAGCAGACCTTGGATGACACAGAAGGGATCGTACAGTGCTAGAGCGACAGTGCGAGTGGATGTTCCTGTATCGACCTTCTGAGAGAAGCCATCCAAGGGACCTATAGGAAGAGAGTCGGCGGCATGAGTAAGATTATGCTCACTAAGCAACCCAGACTGGCGAATGCTGGTGCAAAAGGCAGGCGCGTCCACCCAGGCGCGCACAGAAATAGTTCGAATTGAAAGGTAGGAACCATGTGTCGGGCGCGCTATGCGCATCGGCGAGGTACGGCTACCTACACGGCGCGCACCTCGCGTAAAGCGAGCCTCACATGAGTGGGTTGCGAAGACAACTACTCCATATCCACACAACGATCCTCCAGAAAACAGCGAAGACAAATAGCACTCACAGTCTAGCCAACCCACGGCGCTCCGACAGCAAGTCCGTTCACCGCCAGTTCACGTTGACTCAGACCCCGCCCGGAGAATAGGCAGCCTCCTCCGCCTGATTTGAAGCTGACAATATTCGACATCCGGAGGTCTGATGGTGCACGCGGAGAGAGTCGTTCGTACTTGTGTAATATGAGCGTCGGGTAGCTCGACTGTCCAGATGGCTGCATCTGTGAGCGTGTATCAGCAGGGCTCGAGAGTGGGCTCGCAGGGCGACATATGAGGACATTTGTATATGCACATAAATGCGCTAAGGGAGACATATGGACTCAACCCTCCCGCGTGTTCTGCGAAGAGCGCTCCCCCGGGCGGGACGAATGCCAGATCCGCGTGCATAAGACGGACGTACTCAGGGAAAGCCCCTTATCCCTCTGGCAGGACCTTTGGGCGAGCATACTTCACACAGCTAGTGCCTGTCGAGCTCGAAAGATTTTGAGGGAGTTCCATAGAAGAGTGGTGAGAAAAGCGGTGGAAAGCAAGCAGCCTTTGGAGCACGGGCGGACTCGGTTGGAAGGGCCGCGCGGTGTCCGAAAAAGTCGGAGACCCCTGGGCGCTAGTAAGGCGTGCACTTCCCGATTTCCCCGGGCCGATTTGCAGACTGGCCTGCGGTGGACCACGATGTCCTGCCTTCTCCTATTCACCCCACACCCCGCCCTCGACTCCGCACACCCACCACAAACACCCCCTCCGTTACCTCACGGATTTAGAGCAGAAGCAGTCAAGACTGAACCCTAGCCCTTCGGGGCAGCGCACGTGTCATCTTCCGTGGACTCAAAATGCCGATAGTCCTTCGCGACATCCTGCAGTGAGTGTTCGTTCCGCGTTCGCCCTACCATCACCTTCTCTCTTCGAACCTCCTTCGTGTATGGTTGACGTGTACGCACTTCGCCCTCTCCTATGGCTTGCCTCGGGCGCGCACCATATGATTCTGACTCAACGCCGTTCATTGCAGCGCGGACTCGTTCCATTCATTCCCTGTTGCGAGCCCCAAAGGGTCTTCAGTTTCCATTCGCTCATACCGAAAAGCCCCTGTTGGAGGATCTGAGGATTGTTTGAGTCGGGAGCTGGGATCACGATGTGAGTGCCCCCTTCCTTTCTCCCATCGCCCGCTCTCGTACAATCCCGGTACCCGTTGTTTGATTCATGGGCGGACACGTCATACTGGCGTGTTGATGTATCTTATACTCCGAAGAATGCTACCTGTGGCCGTCTATGTACCCTATATGACATCCCAATCCACGTATTTCACTATTTGTCCGCCGATGCTCGTTGTAGCGCCACGATTGCACCTTACTACTGGAATGCTCTAGCCCGAGGAGCTTGACCAACGTTGCGCTTCCAACAGATGGGAACCGTGGCACATAGGATCCGTTCCTATGGACAGCGTGAGTGCGAGCGGCAATTTCAGTATTCCCCGGACTGACTATGTCACAAATGTTCATGGTATCTAAAGAGAACATCGATGCTACTTGACTTCGACGCAAACATACTGTGGTTGGACTTCTAGTAACGCTTTTCCTCTCCGACACATATGCTTATACGCGTTTGTGTCCCTTACGCCTGCAGTCGTCTTGAGAAACGCCAAGGGTCCGCCAAAATAGCGTGCTATACACTATTCTTCTCAACGCCCTCCATCAAACTGCAACTGCTCTCCAGTAAGGCCCAGGGTCTCACGGGCCTACGAACGTGTACGTCCTGGTCGACTGCTTGAGGCATATTTGCGTTCAACGGTGCTCATGAGGCATACTTCAGGGGCTTAGGCTTTTGTACGAGACGTAACACTCCTCCATGTATACTCATGCCTGGGCCTCTCAAATTCAGTTGTGTGAGGTGCACGGGAAGAAAGTTTCAGGGCGCCGGTAAGTCAGCCTGTCGGCCCTCCCACACCGCTTCCTCACTGAACGATATCCTCTCTTAGACGTCGCCGCGCCGTATAAAGGCGCTACATTGGCTGCACAGTTCAGCGCGCTGGCATACAATCCACACCATCCAACATGAAGCAACGCCTCCTTTCCCTCCTCCTTCTCGCCGCGTCCTCCCTGGCAGCGCCGCCCGCCCCGGGTTGGACATTCGACCTCAAGAAGGTGACCTCGGGGATCGTCGCGCTCGAGGCAATCGTTGTCTCCCCGACGCTCGTCCTCTTCTTCGACCGCGCGTCGAACGACCCGCTCCGGATCAATGGCCACTCGACGTGGGGCGCGCTCTGGAACCTCGAGGAGAGCAACGTGCGCCCGCTGCAGGTACTCTCGAACTCGTTCTGCGCGAGCGGCGCGCTGCTCAGCAATGGCACCATGGTGCGCTCCCATTGTGTCCTCGCGCTGCGCGCGGTTCTGAAGTCGATATCCCGCATAGGTCAGCGTCGGGGGTGACCCGGAGGGGTTTGTAGGGAATCCGGGCATACTCAACGGGACGCAAGCGATCCGGATCTTCGAGCCGTGCGCGTCGCCGGTGGGCGACGGGTGCACGGTGTTCGAGGACCCGCAGACGCTGCACCTCCAGGAGCGCCGCTGGTACCCGTCGACGGCGCGCATCTTCGACGGGAGCCTCCTGATCGTGGGCGGCTCGCACGAGAACACGCCGTTCTTCAACACGGACCCCGCGCTCAGCTTCGAGTTCTTCCCGCGCAAGGAGCGCGCGCCGCGCCCGTCTGAGTTCCTGAAGAGAAGCCTTCCTGTGAACCTGTTCCCGCGGTGTGTATGCGCCTTCTTCGCGTCGCGCTGATTGCTTATGGTGGACTGCTCAGCATCTTCGCGCTCCCTGACGGCAAGGTCTTCATGGTCGCGAACAACCAGTCAATCATCTACGATATCGAGAAGCAGACAGAAACTATCCTCCCTGAAATCCCCAACAACGTCCGCGTCACGAACCCCGTCGACGGCTCCGCGATCCTTCTCCCGCTTTCACCCCCCGACTACGTCCCCGAGGTGCTCGTGTGCGGCGGCTCCGCGCTCGATCCGGACGGCATCCTGTCGACCGCGCTCAACTCGCAAATGCCCGCGACGGCGCAGTGCTCGCGCATCACGCTCACTCCCGCGGGTATCGCGAAGGGCTGGACGGTCGAGCACATGCTCGGCGGGCGCGTGATGCCAGAGCTGGTGCACGTCCCGAACGGACAAGTGCTCCTCATCAACGGCGCGCGCACCGGCTTCGCGGCGGTCGCGTCTGTCAGCGACCCCGTAGGGAACTCGAACGCGGACCACGCCGTGCTCGTGCCCGAGCTGTACTCGCCCTCCCTCCCGCTGGGTCAGCGCTTCTCCAACGAGGGCATGCCGAACGCGGGGATCGCGCGCGTGTACCACTCGAGCGTGACGCTCACGCCGCAGGGCAACTTTCTGGTCGCGGGGAGCAACCCGAACAACGAGTTCAACACGACGGTGAGCGCGTTCCGGAGCGAGCTGCGCGTGCAGACGCTCGACCCGCCGTTCATGTTTGTCGAGCGGCCGAGGATCCTGGACATGCCTGCGAAGATCGGCTTTGGGGCGCGTGTCACGGTGCCCATCGCGCTGCCGGCGGCGTTGAGCCGCCCCGGGTTGAAGGTGCAGGGTGCGTCGATCCGTTTCGTATCCGTGTTGTTTGCGCGGGCGCGGGAAATGCTGACGCTGACGCTGCGCGAACGTAGTATCGCTCATGGACCTCGGTTTCTCCTCACATGCGTTCCACTCGAGCGCGCGGCTGGTGTTCATGGACGCGCGCATCGCCCCTGACGGGCGGTCGCTCACATTCGTGACACCTCCGAACGGGCGAGTGTATCCTCCGGGGCCAGCGACGATATTCTTGACCATCGACGACGTAACGAGCGAGGGCGCATGGGTGATGGTGGGGAGCGGTAGGCCACCGCCGACGCTGGAGTGAAGGTGTGGAAGAGGCTGATGAAGTGAAGTTCGCGTACGTGTACTAGTATGTTGATATTCAAGTTTGGCTCGGGCGCAGGGGCGATGAACTTGCACGGATAAATACTGCTTCACACTGCGCACTCGCCTTGCTTCGAGTCAGATTGTGTAGATAGGGGGCGCTCAGCAATGAGCATCACAAGCCCAGGGCTTGGTGAGGGAGCCGATAGCGCCTGATTCTCGGAAGTATGGGTAATAATCCGGATAGCGCTGCCCGATGAAATCTCGATTAAGCGCCCATATCAAGCCAGGCGAGAGCCGTCTCGCTCCTCGCCGCCGCCGACGCAGTCACAACGCCCGTCTTCTTCAGCCCTGCCTCCACCGACGAGCGTCGGTTCTACAGACCATCTCAAGGGGCCCTCTACTCTATTGATATACAAATTTCTGTACACTTCTTTCCATCAAACTGTGGCCGCCTAGCCGATGACTCGGTTCCCCAACCCTAGTATCGATCTGTCGCCGCTCCTGGACCTCGTGCGCAATCTTTACTCCTCGGAGATCTTTCACGGTATGTCCTGCGTAGTGCACTCCCTTTCATCTCCTACCCCCCACTGTTTCTCCTTGTAAAAACACCGTCTCCACCCCAACTTGGTCTACACGCTCTCACGCCGTGCATGGCCGAATGTCAGGGCATATGACATGTACGTGACGTCCTTGGTCTAATACAAACCCTTTGTAGTCGTTTGTTATTGGCATACAAAAGGTTTGTATGTGGAGCCCGTGACATTAGATAATGAACGATAATTTCCTGGAGCGGGACATTCGGCTGGCATGCGCGCTGTGTCTCCGTCCTCCTTCCATCACTATCCCCCGCTTCGACTGTAATTCTGATTGAGCTCTTGACTTTTTAGTTGCGGTGCGGGTGCACATCACCGCGCCTCAATTTCTTGGTGGGCGGAAACACTTTCGGGTTTGACAAGCTCGGGACGGTATGTCTCCGTTTTCGGCAGATCATCTGGAATTCAATAGATCCAATACAAAGTCAAAAATTATCCCCTTCAATCCGGCGACCGTCGGGCGCTGGCGAACAGCCTGACCCCGTTAACTGCGTTTATCCTGGCGACGTTCTTGCTCGTCTATTTGAGTAGAAGGAAACTGATGTTGGAAGCTGGGATCACGAAGCGTGAGCATTATCTGTCCTGTCCGTACCTTCATGCATTCTCTCCCCACCCACGGACGCACTCGTTATATTCCTACTGCATTGTATCATCTCATCTTCGCACTGTATCGTACTTCCCTCGCACATCAATTGATTCGTTTATGCCAACCCCAAAGCATTCACGTTCAAGCTCCCTGTGAATCGCCGCCCGGAGACATTGTTTCGAGTTCTGTAGACTACACCAGATAGCTACTCAATCCTCATTAGAGTGCCAGGGTAACCCTAATCTGCTACTATCACACAACGAGGTGCTCACTCACCCTAGACAGGATATATTGCGTGTCCGGACGTGGCTACCCTGGCAGTGATAGCGTCGCCTTCACCCAAGCCCTTCACGCAATGTGGTCGGCGCTAATGGTTCATGTACAAGGTTTCCTACTATGTCCTCGGAATCCGTGTACGTGGAGTGCGGTAGCGTACCCTACGCCTCTCCCTCTCCCACTTTCCCTTCTCCCCACCGCTCCCCCTTGTAAGCATACAGCATGCGCTCGATTCTCAAGTTCAAACGCCCTTCCCGTCGCGTCTTACCCGGACTCAACGCGCTCAAGACGTCACTGGAGATTATAAGTAGAGCGGGGAGCACACTGCCGCCGCTTCAGGCTGTTGCGGATACCGCGCTGGAGATCATCAAATGCGCTGAGGTACGTACGCATCATCCTACAAGAGTTGTTCCGACTCACGGTGAATCGCACTGTCAGACTGCGAAGAAGAATCGGAAGGAGGCTGTCGAGCTCGTCGAGTTCGCCAGAAAGATCATTGAAACCATAGTTGACCTGCCCCCTACATCGGAGGATTGCCAAGCCAACGAAAAGTACGAGGAGCACGTCCTTGCCCTCCACAAGTGCGTAATCTGAAGTCCGTTTCGCGAAGCTTCACTCCAACTGACCGGCTATTGCGACTCTGCAGAGAACTCGTCACGATCTCTCTGCGAATGCAGGAGCTGGCACACTCTGGCAGTGTTCTCCGGCGCATCTTCCACAGGAGCGAGGATGCAGAGGCCATCGCTGCAAATCGTGTAACCGTGGATCGTGAACTCATATTATTCATGGTACGTCCAGTTTGTCCATCAACACTAGGTCAACACCTCATTCGGACTTCATTCAGGTGCGGAGCATCAGAGACGATAACCGCAAGATCATGGCGGGACTTCGTACTATGAACGCCAACATACAAGCAAGCGGGCGCTCACAGCCTAAACGCGCGGGTCTAAACGTGCGCGTGCCAAGGGCCAGAGCGTCTGAGGGTGGAAGGGGTGTCGTGGTCGCCCGCCCCGCGCGGATGGGGGCCGTCGTGTTCTACGCAGGGCCCGGAATCTCAGGGGCTACCGCTTACAGAGGTGATGTCTGATTCCTGCAGAGCCTTTCTTTGCTTTGAGAAGCTGACCTAAGTGCTACATTCTGACAGCGTCTTTTTTTAAAAAATCTTTGACATCAGCACGCTGCAAACACACGCTGCAGAGTGGTGTTACCGGTGACCGAACCTTACATACCTTCACTCTGCCTCACGCGTTTCTAGAATGACATGCTGCCACGCATTCAATAATTTGTTCCTAGTATCCCATCCGAGGCGTATCCATCATTGCAATATCTTGACCCTTCCCTCCCCCTAGTTTATTCATTTATGCTACCCCAAACCATTTGAACGTCCTCTGAGGATAGTCGTCCAGAACCATTAGTCGCCACTGAAGTGAAGCCTTGCAGACCGTTCCAGATATCTGCTTAGTCCTCATAAGAGTGCCAGGGTGACCTCGGCTTGCTTCTCCTACGCACAATCCGGTGCTCGTTCGCCCGAGATAGGATGCGGGGCACCCCTGGACGAGCCACGTGACTGACGGTGATAGCACTGCCGTTCCAAAGCCCTTCCGTAGCATGGCCCCCGCACTGCCAGCCCATGTACAAGGTTTCCTACTATGCATGTCCTCGTAATTCGAGTACACGAAGGGCGGGAGCGTGCCATGCGTCCTCACCCCTCCCACTTTCCCCTCCACCGCCGATTCACCGTCCCCACTTGCAAGCATACGCCATGCGCGCAATACGTTCCAAGTTCAAACGTCATGCTTCCCGCCGAAACCTGCCTGGACTCAGTACGCTCAAGACGCCGCTAGAGATCATAAGCAAGGCCGGAAGCGCAATGCCGCCGCTTCAGGCTGCTGCGGATGCTGCATTGGAGGTCATCAAGTGTGTAGAGGTGCGCACGCCTCTTCATGTTTCACAGAAACCTCCGTGACTTGCTAAATATTCTGTGTTATACGACAGACTATACAGAAAAACCGTAAAGAGTCGACTGAGCTCACCGAACACGCCGAAGAAATCGCTAAAGCCGTCATCGATGTTCCCCTTCCCTCAGACAGCACCCAAGTCGATGAGCAGTACGAGGAACACGTTCTTGCTCTCCAAAGGTGTGTGATTATAAGTTTATCCTTTGTCGCCGTGCCCCGTCTCAATGACAATGACACCCTTGAAGTAAACTCGTCGCCGTTTCTCGGCGCATGGAGGAGTTGACGCATTCTGGCGGCCTCGTTCGACGTGCCTTGAACATGAACAAGCATGCCGAGGCCATCGCAGCCTCCCGCCTTGCTGTAGAACGTGCGGTGAAGGTATTTGAGGTAAATGCCAGACACCGCCTTACACCGGAGGATTTTCTGCTGAACCTGAGAGCTCGTTCAGATCAAGAGAAACATGCACAATCACCGTATTGTCGTCGAAGAAGTACGCGCTGTGAAGGCTCTCGTCGCAGGCATGCAATTTGAGCGTGCGTCTCAGAGAGACCTTCGCAGGCGCGCCCAGCCCCCCAGAAGGCGGCCAGGGCCCACCCGTTCATGGAGAAGGTGAGGGAACCGAGTCTGCAGTGCCTCTGTTGCTTCGAGAAGCTTACGAATGCCAACCCTGACAGCGCCATATGGCTTGCTTTTTTTTTTTGATACCCCTATTTCCCGATTAGGACGGTTAACGTGGCTTCCAGAAGGGAGCGAACCTGATCTTCACGGATTATTAGTTACTCAGACTTGTCACGAATCCCCCCCCCCCCTGCCTAGTTAATCAAACTTGTTGTACCGCGGGGACGACCCTGCCGGATCCGATTCTTCATTCACCCTACTCAGCGCTGCTCACAGAAACCTATAGGGGTATAGTCGCCCTAGTACATCCAAAAAGGAGAAAATAATGCGTGGCAGGCTCCTTATGAATATCCACCGCCAACTGCCAGCAAAGCCGAGGATATGTCCCACAAGGTCCTTCCATCCTCTCCATACAAGTACCCGCGTGCCACCACCGGAGTCCTCGAGCCACTCCACACACCGCGCATCCACTGGCCCGCTGAGCGGGCCCAGCCCGAACGGCATTACGTCCTTCGGCATGAAGCACAGCCTTGTGGCTGCGCGCGGGGAGTCGTCTGGCGCCTGCTGGAAGTGTCACGGCTCGTGTAGGATCGCGAACCGCGAGAGCACCGCGGCTGTACGCGCGCAGAACACGTCGAGCAGCGCCGCGGCGCGAGCGTCATCACGACCTGCTGCGCGCGCAGCGCTGTCACGGCTACAGGTCAGGCGGGCCGCTGCGCATCCCGGGGAACATCCCATCGAAGGGCGCAGGGGCAGGCTCCGCGACGGACACGATGGCGCCCTCGTCAGCCTCGCTGCCGCCCGCCCACCTGAGGGCGACATAGTGCTCACGCACTTTCACACGCGGTGCGATCCGCGCGGGGGGAGAGTGCTACCAGGCGGGCGGCCCTCGATGCGCTGCCCGAGCCTGCGCACATGCGCTGCCCGAGCCTCTAGGCGGGAGTCCATCTGGCCAGCTGTCCCAGCGCCGCAAGAGTCTGGCGAGCGCAGGTATTGAGGTATTCCACCATGCGCCCACCCAGAGGCCTGCGCACATCACCCACATGTCCTCGTAGACGCACCAGACGTCTGTCCAAGTGGAGCTCGACGCGCTCTGTGGTGAGCTGCTGAAGCCTGAGTATCTCTTCGCTGTTTCGGGAAAAGAACTATCTGTAGTGCTAATGGTAGTGGCCGCTGGACGGGAAAAGAGGTTTGATTAACTAGGCAAGGGGGGGGATACATGACAAGTCTGGGTAACTAATAATCCGTGAGGATCAGGCAGTGAGGGAGGAAGGCAGATACCCGCCCGCCACAGCTAGCGCTGATCCGCGTGGACTGCCTCTGCTCACCGGCCAGAGTGTTTTCTCATTCACCAGACACTCTCCGCTTGCACTAAATACTCTGTAGTAGGATTGCATGTATATACACACGACATCTTGCTAGTGTGGACTCGGAGCGCGCGCCGGCTAGTCACCAGAAGCCCGTCCAGCCCGCTCAGGCTCCCAGGGGCCTCAACCCAACTTTTCATAAGATCAGAGTTACCGCACACTGTTAGCCGCGCAGGTGCATAGTACGTACTAACACAGGTATTTGTGAGTCCAGCAGAGCGCGGGCCATGGCGTATGGAGAGGCCTAGGCCTGATCGAAATCAGGACCGGACAGCACTCGGCAATGTCCGAACCGGCAGGCGTCTGCTGTGAGTGGCTTTCTGGCTTGCTCTCTTGGACGCCGACCCGGGATATTCGAGACGACTGATCAACATTCTCGAATCTCTGCTACTTTCTTCACTATGAAGGCCCTTTGGACGCGATATAACTCCGACCTCTCACAGCCGGTCTCGGAACACGGAGCGGTGACGAAGTTCCTTCGCTGAACAGGCTCGTTGGACGACTTGGCAAAGTTGAGCGGCGCAAGAGCGGCGATGTTGAGGTATGTCGTTCCGCATACGTCCACAGCGCGTGGACAAGCCGACAGACGAGCAGTTCTCCCAGTTTCCGCTCGGAGAATCCGAAGTCGTGTAATCTAGCAGCCTGTAAGCCTACCATGCTTCTCGTGACTCGTCGGGAAGTTCGCTCGAATTGGGTGGGCTCCTGGAAGCATTCTTCGTCCAATACTGGCTGACGCGTCTTCCACCAGCCTCCGCTTCTCTCCTGAGCTCTGAAAAGGAGCTGGCCTCTCATCGGGGAGAGTGGAGGATGTCCTGTGGTGAGGTAACCATGGCGACGTCCTCTCTATCCAGAGGCTATTAATACTCGCTTTGCCCCTTTGCGCAAGACGTTCTGCAACGTGCCTCAAACGTCGCCACATGCCACAGCGGTACACACCATGCGAACTCCTATGTCGCTAAATATGGCGCGATAGCTAGCCCTGCGTTCGTGTGTGTCGTCCGCGTCTGCTACCTTTGTCTCCCAGGCTTGACGCGCGCCCAGCTTCAGCTCGTTCGACGAGAACCGCCTTTTCATTCGACTCGGGGGTGGAGCGGACGCCAAGTGATGCAGCACCGGTACCCCCGACGATCTTCCTTCGGAACCCGCTTGCATCATGACCGAGCGGTCGACGGAAAGGGCTCGTATCAGAACCCGCCCCCGCCCCTCCTCGTGCACGGCCCACCGTGTCTCGCGCTGCACCGGCCCACCCCTGCGCGTCCACCACGACCCCGGCTTTCTACCGCCAATCAGGCCGTATGGCCTCTCAATGCGGTATGTAGCCCGCGGAGAGAACATATGCTCCCCTGCGCGCGCTGTATTTAAAGTCTTCGCGCCGTTCAAGCGTAACCGTCATGCCGCCCCACCCCACCTCATCGTCTCGTCCGCTTCTCATCTCTCCCTGCTCTGCTGGATGCCTGCCTCTTGGTACTCGTTTCTCATCTTCGCCGCCACTGCGATTGTAGTTTTTGCCCAGCAGTACGAAGGAGAACCCGTCACGCACGCCCTTCCCGCCCCCGCCGGCGCGGCGATCGAGTTCTTCCGCATCATCGACGCGCAGGGCCTCAACGCGACGCTTATCGTGCGTCCCCCACCCCTAGCTCCTGCCGCCCCCATGCTGACGCGCCCGCCCGCGGTTGCAGAACTACTTCTCACTCAAGCCGGGCCACGACCCCGCCGCCGTCAAGCGCCTTGTCGTCGTTAACACTGCGTTCGACGGCCGCCCCGACTACCACTTCCGCGCCGCCCGTGACGCGCGAAATCTCGCTGCCTTGGTCAATGCGGATGTGCAGCGCGCGAGCGCGGCCATCTTTGTTCCCGTGTGGGTCGACGTCCTCGGCGCGGTGAGTGTTTTGAGTAAGAGTATGGGTGCGCGGGGGCGGGAGGTGACTGTATGCGCGCAGGTGCAGGGCGACGCGTTGTTGTGGAGGAGTACGTGCGCAGTTCGTGCGCGCGCGGGGATGCTGATGCGTTTCTGCTATCTAGATGGCTCGAGCTACGCGTCGGGCAACCACAACAAGCTACCGGCAGCGCGCACGGTGTCTTCCTATGAGGTCCTCGACCAGGTTATTGCCTGGTTCGACGCGACGTATCCGAACCTCCACCAGATCGTGGTAGCGGGTCATAGCCTCGGCGGGCAGGCTACGCAGTGCGTCCGCCCTTGTTTGCTCGGGCTCGCTCGTGCTAACGCGCGCGCGCGCAGACGATACGCCGCGGTCGGCAAGCCCCTTAGCACGAAAGGTGCGCTTCTCCCTTAGCGCGTCTGTATGTACGCACACTCACCGCTCCGCGCCCACCAGCGAAGATCGTGTACTGGATCGCGGACCCATCATCATACGTGTGGCTCGACGCCTCGCGTCCGTCGGACGCGCCGCTCTCGCCGGCGGACTGCCCGGAGTACGACGACTGGCGCGACGGGCTCGCTAACTACCCTCACTCATACGCGCGCGCCCTGGTGGATGCGGGGCGCGAGGCTGTGCAAACGCGTTTCCAGGAGAGGAATGTGGTGTTTGCGCATGGGCTGAATGATACGGGGGAGAACGCGCAGGGGTGCGGACCACGTACAACGGGGTGCGCGGTCCTTTGCTTTGAACCTTTTGCTGACGTGGGGTTGCTGATGGACGCGTAGGGATAGCAGGTTCTCGAGGATGATGAACTTCATCAAGGCGTTCCCGCCCGGGCCCGAGGACGACGTCGACTATATCCCGGACGTAACGCACGACACGTACGACATGTTCACGTCTGACGCAGGCGTGCAGCGCCTCTTGTACGTCCTTTTTCTTTCCATCATGCCCCCTTGCGCTCATGATTGGTGTGCGCGCCTCACCCCCGGTCATGTAGCATCGACAACATCAACGGCGACGGCGCGCGCGCGGCGGACTTTGGGCCGCGCCAGCAGGAGGGGGACAGTCCGCACCCGACACCGAGCTAGGAGCGCGGCGACGCTTGTGCAAGATCGAGTGTACACTGCGCGCGGCGATACCTGCTTGGCTCACGAGGGCGCGGGCTCGAAACGCGTCAAGCCCGCTTGTGCGTCGCTGCAGACGCGACTGCGTGTTGGTGCTCTGGCGACTTCACCTCACCCGCCTCTTGTCCCGATGAAGGATCACTCCGTGGCGGCTCCTCGCCGCACGGCCGGCGGTCATCGGTGGGGCGGGTCAGACTCGAAGTTAGGCTCGGATGTAGCTCAGCTGTCGTTGTCGTCGTGCCCTATGTCTATCAGCACACGGGAAGACGCGACGGAAGCCTTCCGTTTCACGGATGTAGGAGCAACGCGGGTGCGGAGCGGTCATCGGGCTGAGGAGCACGGTAGGTGGCTGGTCTTTGCGACTGAGGGTGCGGAACTCGCCTGGAGTGAATTGTCAATGATTCAGTATAATGGTGGACTTAAAGTGGCTGGAGGAGTGTTCGTGCGTGTACTAGGATAGACTATGGGGTAGTTGAGGATGACCGTGAATAACCGAATCTTGACCCTCCGCATCTTGTTGCCCTCGAGGAGTTGGAAGTGCGGCAGACGGCGCGCTACGATGAACGACGAGAGTCGTGCAGGGATAGACAGGCCTAGACCCCAGCGAAATCGGGATCAGATTCGGCAAAGTCCGAATCGGTGATCTGCCACGGGCACGAGCGGCTCTGGGCGTCCTCCGAGCGCCAACGTCCGGGCCGTCTCTTTTACCTCTTCCTCCACCGCCGGCTCTACAGGTCATCTCAAGACGCCCTTTGCTAGATCTAGCTACACATGCCTCAATTCCCCTTTCGCCAAATCGTGGCCGCCTAGCCGAAGACTCAATGTTGGGTACTCCCGAACCCCAGTAACCCGCCGCAGCCACAATCGTTGCATGCATGTCCCCTCGGAGATCTGTCGTGGTAAGCACTACACACTTCCATCGCCCACTGCCCCAACGTTTCCCTTTGTGCAGCACTTCCACCACTCCAGTCTAGCTCATATGCTCTCCGCCCCCCTTCCATTACCATCATCGCCCGCTGCAGCTGTGGTTCCGACTAGACGATGGTATCCTAGTTGCGACGTGGATACCACTACCCCTCAAAGTCCCGCTGGTAGACGAATGCACTTGCAGGTCTGACCAGGTCTGAATGGTATGTCTCTGTTTTGGGCAGATCACCTCGAATCCAACCCATCGTAAACAGGTTTGAGAATCATCTCCTCCAGCCCAACTGACATCGGGTATCGGCGAACGACCCGGCCGCCTCTTCTGCATCCACTCCTGCGTTGTTCCGCTCGCTCTCACTCACAATATAAACAGACCGCCGTTGGTTGGGATCACGAAATGTGAGCATTATCTTTTCCCTCCGTCCCATTGTGCATTCTCCCCGCCCTGTCCACGATTGTATATGCTATATACCGGTTGCTATGTGTTGTCCCTTCTGCCCCAATGCTTCGTTGAGCGCTGTCCACGGCAATGTCCTCACTGTATCATACGCTCCCTTACACCTCAATCTATTCATTTATGCCACCCCCAAATCATTTTGACGTTGTATGCGGACCGCCGCCCACAGACGTTAGTCACCACTGAAGTCGAGCCTTGTAGACTGTTCCAGATAGATGCTCAGCCCTCATCTGAGTGCCGTGGTAACCTCAACTCGCCGCTACCGCACACAGTCAGATGCCCACTTGCCCGAGACAGAACGGGCTGTGCGCTCGGACGTGGACGGTGGCCACACTGGCATCGCCTTTGCCCACACCCTTCAAGTAATGTGGTCCGCGCGCTGCAGCTGACGGAACACGTACAAGGTTTCCTGCTACAGCATGTCCTCGGAAGCCCTATACACGAGGTGAGGGTGTGTTCCCTACGTCCCCCTCTCCCCCACTTCCTCCCCTCTTTCCAGCCCACCGCTCTCTCTTGCAAGTATACAACATGCGCTCAATCCTCAAGTTCAGTCGCCCTTCCCGCCGCGTCTTACCCGGACTCAATGCTCTCAAGACGTCGCTAGAGATTGTCAGCAAGGCCGGGAGCTCAGTGCCGCCGCTTCAAGCTGTCGCGGACACCGCGTTGGAGATCATCGAATACGCAGAGGTACGTACGCTTCGTCGTCTTGGGGGAGCTACCTCAACGCAAGGCGAATCTCGTTTCTCTCTGTTAGACCGCGAAGAAGAATCGGAAAGAAGCTATCGACCTCGTCGACTTTGCTGGAAAAGTCATCAAGGCTATCATCGACCTACCCCCTACCTCAGAGGATGGCGAGGCGGATGGGAAGTACGAGGAACACGTGCTTGCTCTCCACAAGTGAGTCATCCTACATCTGTCTCGGGACACTACACCCCAGATGACTGACGATTATGACTCTGCAGAGAACTGGTCGCGGTCTCTCTGCGGATGCAGGAGCTGACACGCGCAGGTGGTGTTCTGCGACGTATGTTCCGCAGGAACGACGATGCAGAGGCCATCGCTGCGAATCGAGCAACGACAGATCATGAGATCACGTTATTTATCGTACGTGCTCCACCACACTAGGCAGACACCGTCTTAATATAGCGTTGTTTAGATAAAGGGCAACAGGCATGAATTTCGTAACATCAAGACGGAGCTCTGTGCTTTGAAGGCCCTCGTCACACACTCACGCTCCCAGCGCGCAGCTCTCAACGAGAGCGTACCCAGAGTGAGAGGGTCTGGGGGTGCGAGCGAAGTTGTGGCCACCCGCCCTGCACGGATGCGGAAATGGCATGGGCTGCGCAAGGCGCGGGGGACCTTGAAGGGAACCCAGGGGGTACGGTTTGCAAAGGTAAGGCTGGTACCCGCAGAACCTTTGTCGTTTCGAGAAGCTGATCGAACCCTGCGTCCTGACAGCGCCACATGGCTTCTTTTTTTTTTTTTTTGAAAAAATTGGGGAACAAAGATATCGCTGATCGTCTATGGATGACACTGCATGCCATACATGACACCACCCCCTGCCTTGGTTCCCGACCCATTGATTCCCTCCTGTAGCCGCTTGCAGTAGCACTGCGAATAGCATACAGATTTCATTCGTTTTAGCCTTGCGCTGTTCCGCACACTACTAAATGCTCCGTCGTACCGAAAGGAACGCAGCAGTGTCGGCGTTAATTAGCTTGGGATGATACACTGCTGCAATGTAGCCTGCGTGCTAATAGACTATAAGTAGTAACCGCGTACAAGCAATGAGGGTCGGCAAAGTCCGGATCGGCGATGCAGATCGTGGCACTGAGCCTCTGCGTCTGTCCTCTCTTAGGCGCCGACCCTGAACGTCCAAAACAGCTGCTTCGCTTTGAACTCGTCCCCGGGGTCACTGCCCTCCTCACTATGAGGTGACGACATAACTCCGATCTCCTACAGTTGGTCTCGGAGCACCGTGAGGGGACAGGGCGACACTGTGCAGCGAAGCTGTTTGTTAATCAGGCTCGTTGAGAAGACTTGACAAGCTTGAGCGGTGCAAGAGCGGCTTGAGGCATGTCGATCCACATACATTCACTATCCGCGGATGAGGGACTAACCAGTTGTTCTTCCAATTTCTGCTCAGAGAATCCGATGGCGGATAGCTCGAACGCTTGTGGGCCTGGTATTCTCACCAGGAAGTTCATTCGTTTCGCATGGACTCCGACCGGGAGCGTGCCCCGTCTAACACTGCCGCGTCTTCCAGTAGAGCCTGCTTCCATTCTGAGCTCTCTGCTCGAGTTGGCCTCTTCTCGAGGAGAGTGGACGATGTCTTATAGCAAGGTAATCATGGCAACGTCATCTCCACCGAGAGGCTCTTAATACTCGCTTTGCCCCTTTGCACAGGATGTTCTGCGACGTGCCCCAACTTGAAACGTCGCCCCATGCCGCGGCGGTACCCACAACGCGCAAGCTCCTCGGTCACTGAATATGGCGCGATAGCTCGCGCTGCGTTCATGGGCGCGTCGTCCACATCGACCACCTTCGGGTTCCGGGCCTGACGTGCACTCAACTCCAGCTTCTTCTGCGAGAATCTCCGTTGAGCTAGAGCCGGCGGATGAAGCGTACTCCAAGTGATGCTGCACCCCGGACGACCTTCCTTCTGGACCCTGTTGCACCGTGGCTAGGCCGTCAACGTGGAGAGCTCGTATCAGATTCCCCGCCCAGCCTTCCGACTCGTGGAGGACCCGCTGGTGTCTCGTGCTCTACCCTCACGCCTGCGCGCATACGATCTCTATCCCCGACCCCGGCTACCTCCCGTCGATCAGACTCTCCGGCTTCTTCGTGTGGTATGTAGCCCGCGGCGAGCATGCCCCCCCCCCCCCCCCCCCCCCNNGGGGGGCATTCCCCCCCCCCCCCCCCGCGCGCGTGGTACATAAGGCCTTTGTGTCGTCCTTGCACGGCCGACATGCCGCCCGACTCCACCGCATCGTTGCGCCGCGTTCGGTCTCTCCCTGCTCCGCTCGATGCCCGCCTCCTGGCGACTGGTCCTCATCCTCGCTGCCACTGCGATCATGGTTCTCGCGCAACAGTACGAGGGAGACCCAGTCGCGCATGCGCTCCCCGCCCGCGCTCGCGTCTCGATCGAGTTCTTTCGCATCGTCGACGCGCAAGGCCTCAACTCCTCGCTCATCGTGCGTCATTCATCCTGTCCCACCCGCCCCGTGCCCTGCGCTGACCCACGTAGAACTACTTCTCGCTCAAGCCGGGCCACGACGCCGCCGACCTCAAGCGCCTCGTTGTAATAATGTAGTGCGCGGGATGCATCCAAGTCGGATGGCATCCGACAGATGGATGCATCTATCCGACGATTTTTGCATCCGAGTCCAAATTATTATTTTTTTGGTTTTTCGGATGCACACATGGATTCACTTGGTGCATCCAAGTGAATCCGAAGAAAAATAGCTCCGGTGGGATGCATCCGAAGGGATACGGTGCATCCCACCTGCATCCGAGGGATGCCGGCTACTGGGGGCCGTGCTAGTGGGACGGCGTCGTGCCATGCGCGCTCGCGCAGAGCGTGCACGCGCCGCTGTGCGCGACGCCGCGGCTCGTGGACGTGGACGCGGTACGGCCGGGGGGAGGAATGCGGAGGAGTCGAAGGCGGCTGTTCGGAGCGTGCGCGAAAGGGTGTCCGACGTTGAACTCTGCGTGAGCTGCGGGGGGGAGTGCGAGGCCGCAAGGGTGGAGGTTAAGGATGATATTGGGGACCGTTGGTGTGGCGATGATGGCCGGACCTGGTATTTATGGTTAGTATTTAATGTGCCATGGGTATTGAGTGTGCTGCGTACTAGTCCGCAATGATAATCTCGGGGATGAGCCCTAGGAGCCATGAAAACAGGGGCCCGGGAGGAAGCGGCGTGCATTGAGTGTGCGTGTCGTAAACGCTGCTTGGCGCGGCGCTAGGCCCGTCCGACACGTAGAAGTGGCATGAGTCAGTAATGCGTGGAGCAATATCAGGAACTACTAAGAGAGAAGGGCGACAGAGAAGTAGCGGGTGGAGTACGAGTCGGCGCGGAGGCGCTTGGAGGCAAGGGAGCTTGTGCGCACATAGATTCCACGACCCCGGTCGAGCTGTCCCGCAGTGTTGAGTAGGTACTGCGGGTAGGTGCTGCGGGTACCTGTGGGTGCCCTGTTACCCCACCACCCACACGGACGGGCACGGGTATACCGCGAATCCTTCACTGCCCACCAACCAGTGTGGCGGATGTCACACTGCGGCTTGAAGCTTGAGGTTTTGGGTACACCATTCTCAGTTCACCATTCATCACGTCGAGCTCGGCGATGAAAATATTAGGTACGAAAGTTGAAGTCCTAAGAGTAGTGATATCATTGTTCATCATGCACACACGATTATGCTTATACCAGAATAGATGCAAATACCAGTAGCCCGACCCCCCGCATTCTACCCGCGTTCGCCTCTGTACCCAACGCTGGGTATGATCGCGCAGCGAGCGCGCCGACCTTGCGCCGCACGACATGCGCCTTCTCTACCCCGCACCCGCTCGTCTTTCCAAACACGAGGATCTTGTCCGCCGCCCGCGCCTGCCTGAATGGCTCGCGCGGTGCAGGAAGTCGACCATGTTGCGCGGTGCTTCAACGATGAATACGTACCGCACACTTTGGGCGAAGTCGAGTCCGCGCGAGAGCAGCAAAGTCCTGATCAGCGCGTCCGGCATCGCTGCCACGTCCGGCAGCAGCGCCAGATCCGGGGCGGGGGTGGGGGTGAGGGGAGCAGACGGGCAGGGGCCGCGTCGTGCGCGCGGAGGAAGCCCTCGAGTCGGTGCTTTGAGCCGTACTGTCGCATGTTGCTCGCCCGCGTCTGCACGACATTCGCAACTTGAACACCCTTGTTCGTCACGTGCGCCTCGAGTGCGTCGACGCGCGGTCCTCGTCGCAGAACATGAAGACTTTGGAGAGACTCACGCCGTGCTGCGCGCCGTCGGCCCACACCCAGCGTGCGATGCCCGCATCCGATTCCCGGTTCCCGCTCGTGCATCTCATGTGCTCCGTCGCAAGCGACGCGGGGGGCGAGACGCGTCAGCGCGGGGTGGTGCGCGTCGAGGTAGGCCGCTAGCGCGGAGGGAATCGTGGCCGAGGTGAGAACTAGGCTGAACGGGGTAGTCGACGCGCATCGGCTTGCCAGAGAGGGAGGGAGGCTGGTGGGAAGGGGTAGCCGCGCGTAACGGAGATTTCGTCGAGGATGCTACGAGTAGATTCATGGAAGTCCAGATCTAGAGAGAGGTTAGACCAGGGGGGAGTAAACGACGGGTGAGACGCACTGAAGAGAATATCTGCCTCGTCCACCACAACCCACTGGATGTTCGCCAGGCCCATCGGCGGCTCGCCCACCACCACCTTTCTGTGCCCATGCCTTTCCTTCTCTCCTCGTTCCTCCCACTCCTGCGCCCGCATCTCAGTCCCACCCGCGTCCACGCATCAGCTCGAGCAGCTTTGGCGGCGTGCCCACAACCACATCGATGGAGAGGGCCTGCCCCTCCGGGAGCACCCCGAACTCCTCCGACGGCTTGAGGGCGTCGTGTTCGGCGAGCGCGTCCGCTATCTTGGACGCAGATACGTTCCTGCGTGACACCACGTTCGTACAGAGCACGCATAGCTTCGTGTGGTGCAGTAGCTCCTTTGCAAACCTGGAGAGCTGACAAGAGAGCTCGTGCGTCAGCGTGAGGGCCAGCGCCCAGGGGTCCATCGCGCGGTGAGTGTCGACGCCGGTCCTGGGCGCGGCCTGTCGCAGAGCTCGAGCTGCTAGAGGTCCTGGAGGAGATGGAGGAGGTACGCGATAGACTTGCCGAAGCCGGTCTCGGACGCAAGGAGGGCCTGGCGGCACGCCGGTGTGGCGGGCCGACGACTTGGAGCTTATGACCATTGACCAACACTCGTGTCTTTTGACGCGACTAGCATACGCGCCGCCACGTCATCGTGTCATCCGAGAATCAGAGATTCAGAAGCGCCCTACAACATCATCTCCTAATAGCAAACTGGAGCTCTTTGGCTTTGTGACACTTTCCACTGGCATCGTTTGTAAGGTAGGTTATACATCCTTACCATTTTCTGCGTGAAGCGGACGGGCTCGAATAAATTATGATTCCGATTCCGCAGTGTAGCACATCAGTACAAATGCACATACACGAAACTCACGCTGTCCTTGGGATGAACTTTCTTGACTCGGAACTCGATGAAGATGTTCTTCAAGGAACTCAGGCCGAATCGGGGCCTGCGCCCTTTGTCTGTGACATGTAAAAGGGTTAGACGGATGTGCATGGGTACCCTTTTCCGAAAGAGTTCCATCAAGGCCCTAGTAATATCTTCGGCGCAAGGGCCGTACATCCTAGAGTATTCTCTATGGAGTTTCATACGGTACGTGGTTGCTATTCTATAGAACTAAATACACACATTAACCCTACGAAGAATCTTGCAAATCATCGCGCCTTTTCACCACATATGGCCCTCAGCAAGTGATTGGCCAACGGGCTCCCCTCAGGTAAGCACACATTGCACACATGAAGATTTCAGTAGCATTCGTTTTGCGCGCCTCATGTCAGGGATGCCTCTATCGGAGAATATTATTATCCAAACCGATCGGTGGTCTACAGTAGGGGTCGAGAAGGAGAGGGTGGTACCGCTTCCTATTCTCCTCGCCATTCTGGGGACCCCTCATGTCCGACACTTCTCCATCTCCGCTCATATGTCCCATTCAGACGATCCGGTTTTAGAACGCATTCGCCAAAACTTCTCTCACGGCACCTTGTGCGGAACTTGAATGAATGCGCTCCTCCCCAATCAGCCTTATCCCTAGTCGTTATGACATGCTCAGGCATACTAGACTACGCTTGACCTTAGGTGTGGATTCTTGTCGCGAGGGTATTCGTAAATCGAATCTGATTGGCATGACATAGGCATATTCGACCATATTAGCAACGTTTCCAACCGAGGCTCGACTTCTTCGCCACCATCTTCAATGCCCCGCTTCGATGATAGACTCGCTCCCACATCTTAGGCATGAGCAAACATCCTCTCCAGAGCCACGATCTGAGAAAGCCGAGCCGGAGAAGCCTTTTGACGTGCCCACAACCTCGCAGATCGTCGAAGTGCAGTCTCCAGTTTCGCCGCCGTTGACCAAAGAGCCTTCACCGACCCTCCGATCCCCACCACCCGTATCTTCTCCCCCTCCAGCCGCCGTCCCACTCACTGCGACGCCGTCCTCTCGAACAAGCTCCCCCAAAGCTAACGGAAAGGCCGTCGCGCAACCGACATCTCTCATTCCAGGACCTTTAACGCTACCCTCGCCATCAACGTCGGACAAGCCCCTCGGTTCCCCCTGCAAGTCCTCAACCTTCCGTCATATGCCCCTCCGACCTGCGGTAGCAAGACAGACCCTCCCCTCTTCCCCTCTCCGGCCGGCAAGCATGGTCGTTTAGAGCTCCCCCACGCTGTTCACACCCAGGTTCGCGCAGTTTCGCACCTCTGCACTAAACAAAGACCTCACTCTCACTCGCAGCACCACAGCACTGTCTTCGGGGCGCAAATCGCCACAGTAAGTGCCCAGTCCACTTTCTCTTACACAACCGCCGTCGATGGGCGACGTCTAGCGGAGGATTGACCGCACCGCACTCTCCGTGACGCAGAGGACCATCACAGACTTGTCGCCGATCTCCTTGCGGAGGGCCGGCAGCAAAGAGCCGCGTCGACTTTGCAGCATTAACGGCATGAAGCAAGCGTTTATCGACGCGTCCAAAGCAAGTAACCCCATCCTTCCATATGGCATTAAGTCTCGCACCGCGACTGACATTCGCACTGCGTAGCTATGCACCCAGGGCGATCTGTGGCACTATTTACGGCAGTGCCTCGGGCGCATCGTACAGCTCCGATTTGGGACATGTTCCATGTAACACAGACATTGACATCGCGCCTCAATTCGGGTACGTGGGTAGATATACACCCATCCACGCCGTGCTGACCTCGTTTGACATCTAGCACTAACGTTCACCCGATTGACCCTGTGGACGTCTCACCCGTCAATGTGAATGATGACATTATGTGTATTTGCAACGCTCGCCGTCATGGCGCTCAACGCGCTCGTCGTGCTCATCCTCGCCGCCACCTGGGCCGGAACAAGAACCGCTCACGGCGCGTCAACATCGGCCGCGCGAGCCCCATGGCCCTCCAGCGCCCGTCGTCGTTCAGGCCCCCGTCGGACAGCGATCCACTCGGCATGTACCAGCCCGTGTCAACGGCCCCGCTCACCGAGAGGACACGTTCGTGCCCCCTACGCCCGCATTCTCCAAGCCAGGCTTCGAGGGCAACACCATGCGCGCCAGCGACCGTCCAAAATCGGTCGTGTGCGCTGCCGCCGCTGGCTAGTAGGATCTGTGTTCCGTCGCGGACTCGTAGGAGGCGCATCTTATGCTCTTCATGTGTGCCCGCTTTCTCTATAAGTGTCTCGAGCCTCAGTTTCTTCCTCCACAGTCCCAATATATGTTATCTTAACCATTCTACTTGACAATGACGCCCTACAAACCATCTTAGCGAGCCTCCGGATAGTATCTATGCAACGGATGCATCCGAACGACTCGGATGCACCTTTGGATTCACACAGGAGAATTTTTTTTTCTCTTTTGGATGCACCCACCAGATGAATCCAAATCGTTTGGATTCACTTTCGGATGCATCCGTCTGTCGGATGCCATCCGAGGACGGATGCATCCCGCGTACTGAGGTTGCTCCCTCGTTGTCGTCAAGACCGCGTTTGACGGCCGCCCCGACTGCCACTTCCGCGCCCCCCGTAATCTTGCCGCGGCAGTCAACGCGGATGTGCAGCGCGCGAGCGCGCCGGTGTTTGTTCCCGTGTGGGTCGATGTCCTCGGTGCAGTGAGTGTTCCTCGTGCTAGTGTGGGTGCGCGTGTAGGCAGGGGGTGACTGTATGCGCGTAGGTGCTGGGCCAGGGCGACGCGCTGTTGTAGCGGAGTACGTGGGCGGGTCCTCTGCGCGCGGCGGTGCTGATGCGGCTCTACGATCTAGATGGCTCGAGCTACGCGTCGGGGGACCACAATAACCTTCCTGTGGGACGCACGGTGTTCTCATCAAGTGAGGTCCTTAACCATGTCATTTCCTGGTTCTACGCGATGTATCCGAACCTCCACCAGATCGTGGTAGCGGGGCATAGCCTCGGCGGACAGGCTGCACAGTATGTCCCCGCCGTCTCGCTTGCTTTCTGTTGAACGCCTTTCTCAAAGCGCCTTCCCGTGATGTAAACCCAGCACTGCCAGCCCACGTACAAGGTTTCCTACTGTGTCCTCGTAATCCGAGTACACGAGGAGCGGGAGCATCCCCTCCTCCCCCGCTTTCCCCTTACCCTCCTCCCCACCGCCCCCCTCGCAAGCATACACCATGCGTTCAGTTCTCAAGCTCAAACGTTCTTCTCGCCGCAACCTGCCTGGACTCAGTACGTTCAAGGCGCCGCTAAAGATTGTTAGCAAAGTCGGGAGCGCAATGCCGCCGCTTCAGGCTGCTGCAGATGCCGCTTTGGAGATCATCGAGTGTGTCGAGGTGTCGTCTTTCCATGCTTCACAAGAACCTCCCTGACTGACTTGGAAACTCTGCTATATTATACGGCAGACTATACAGAAAAACCGTAAAGAGTCAACTGAGCTCGCCGAGTACGCAGAGGAAATCGCCAAGGCCATCATCGGTCTTGCCCTTCCTTCGGACAGCACCCAAGTTGATGAGCAGTACGCGGAGCACGTTCTTGCTCTCCGTAGGTGCGTGATTATAAATTTATCTTTGGTCGCTGTGCCCAGTCTTAATGACAATGACTACCTTGAAGTAAACTCTTCGCTATTTCTCACCGGATGCAGGAGTTGACTCACTCTGGTGGCCTCGTTCGACGTACCTTCCGTGCGAACAAGCACGCCGAAGCGATTGCATCCTCTCGCCTTGCTGTGGATCGTGCGTTGAAAGTGTTTGAGGTGAATTCTGAGCACTACCTGGCACCAGAGGATTACTTACTAAACTACGGGAACTCGTTTAGATTACCAGCAACGTACATAATCAGCGTACCCTCCTCGAAGAAGTCCGCGCTTTGAAGGCTCTCGTCGCAGGCATCGTAATGCAATTTGAGCGCACGACTCAGGGAGACCAAGTGTCTAGATTGAGAGCGGCTGGAGGTGAGAATGGCGCTCGAATAACTGCCTACCTGCGGCTGCAGGGCCGTCCTCCGCCGCGCGCCCCGGCGCGTACTAGGAAGGAGGCCGAGGCACACTCTTTTATGGCGAAGGTGAGGTCCTAGGGCCTATGGCAGTGCCTCTGTTGCTTCGAGAAGCTCACAAACGCCAAACCTGACAGCGCCGCATGGCCTACTTTTTTTTTTGAACTTCTAATTCCCAAAAAGGAAATCAACCCATAATAAGGAAGTAGCCTTGCCATTCTCGACAGGCGGTTGTTAGCCTCTCCTGTAACGCTGTCGTCCCCTGTAGGCTGTTAGTGCACGAGCTTATGTCATCCGCGAGGTCGAGTCACGACGCGTTGTAGTGTCCGGCAAATTCCGTAGAAAATTTTGTATTCTCGTATATAAGGCGCTTACGTACGATTATGGTACGCTACGTGTTTGTTCTTTGGCCCCCTCACAATTAGCTCGCTTCCCCGCCTACCCAGAACAAACTGCGCCCCCTTCCCGCGCACCTTCCCCGCCCGTTGCCCGATCGAGAAAAACCGCAGTTTTTGAAGCTTCCGCGAACGGTGTGGAAGGTGCGGTCCCAGCGCGCTCGCGCAGAGCCTCTTGTACGCCCTTGTTTCCTTGCCCATGCTCCCCGGCACCCATCGATAAACCCGGCCATGGAGCATCGACAACATCACCGGCGACCCCGCGCGCGTGCGGCGGATTTTGGGCCGCGCGAGCAGGAGGGGGACAATCCACACCAGACTCCGAGCTAGAACCGCGGTGACGTTTATGCAAGAACGAGGGTACGCCGCACACGGCGATACCTGTTTGGCTCGCAGGGGCGCGGGCTCGGGCTCGGGGCGCGTACGACGTCAGGCCCCCTTGCGCGACGTCGTGAGGGTTGCTGAGTGTCGGCGCACTGGAGACCCCGCCCCGCCTGCCTCGCGACCACCTACTGCGGCGTCGCTTGCCAGTGGTTAGGCCTCGTCGCGCCGTCGCCACTGGCCAGTGGCGCTCCGGGCTCGGCGGGGTTGGACGCGGAGCCGATGCGGCCTGTGTTCGGTTGTTGTGGTCTTCTGGCAGGCGAAGATTGATGCTGCGCCGAGTTGTGTAGACTTGAGAGCGATCCAGAACTGTTGCAATGCGTTTCGTGGTTGCGCGCGTGCTTAATGAGCCGAGTCGCGCAGCTGTGGACGGCTGGCATGGAGGAAAGTGGGATCCTTGAGCGGTGTCCAGTTTGGGAATGCGTTCCTGATTGATAACATAATCACTCCAATGAGCGTCGCCCACCGTACTAGCAACGTACGCGGCCGGTGTTCAAGCTTCAAGTTGCAGCCTGATTGATCTTGGTTGGATCTTACCTCTATCTAACCTCTATCTCGCTGCTATGAGCGGCTGCGACTTGCCGAAAACCCCTTCCAGGACATGCAACTATCTTTCCCGCCCGCCCGACCAAGCTCCCTCCCTAGAACGTTCCTTTCCTAGCTGACACGCTATTCTGGTTCTAGACCGATAGCCATACTATGCGTGGGCGGCTCACGTGGGTCCTCTGAGCCTACTGCGAGTGAGTACTTATACAAGTACCCTCCGTCGAAATCGGAGAACGTTGACGCGGATACGCCAGCCTACTCTCGACGCGCGCGGGGCACTGTCCTTCCCACGAACGTCCCCAAGTCCCTGATGGAAGACACGGTCCATACGGATGACTATCTTCGGCCCCAACGTCCTTGTTGGCAGGGCCGCCGCACCCCATGCGCGCTCTTTGAGCCAACATCCTGGGGATGCTCCTGGGCTTCATTGACCGCAGTCGCCTACAATTCCCCGTCACGGTGTTGCCGTATCCTATGATACCGCATCTCTCAATGAGGAGTCAGGATAGAGTTTTGTCAGGAAGGCATGTGTCTATATTTGCTCGTTTGTGATTATAACTGACGGTACAGCGGCTTCAGCGATTCCTCGTGGCTTCATAGTGGTGTTGCAAACGACGGGGGATAGTGGACCCCCTCAGGAAGCGCTGTCCTAGGTTGTCGCGTCATTGTAATGGCCCGACGATCAGTGCTCGTGTATATGGATATGGACACGGAGGAGATATTGTATTGCTGCCTCTGTGACTTCACATGCCACATCGGCACTAGATGCGTCCATTGTAAGCTTTCAATATCATTCTCACCCCTTTGTGATTTCAATAAAGATGTCATTCGCTGACAGCTGTACTAGGGTTTTCATGTGGCATTCCATCGAATCCCCATATGCGACTTCGGCTTTCCACGTTGTACGTATAGCCCCCAAACTCAAAAGGGGGGCGGATATATGTTGCGCCGGTTCCGCCTGTTATTCCCCCATTTCGCCATGGAGCTTGGTGTCCCCTGGAACATTAGCCCTCTCCTCAAGTACGGACATCCGCTCGTAGTACATGAGCGTCTCTCGGACAACTCGTGGGGTTCTGATGTTTGGGACAAGGCACGCCTTAGGTCATTGGAGGATCTGTCTGCAGGTCATAGTGCGTCCAGTACATCCGTTTTACAATGCTATATTTCTGACTATAGGCACTTCCGCAGATATCATCGACCCTGTATATGGCCCCTCTGACCTACAAAGATTGACCTACGGCCATGAAGTGCCACCGCCGGTGGTACATCAGACTATGCCTGTAACCCCCTCATTACGTGGCACTGGTACGCTGACTCTACGGCGTTTACGACCTCAACTGATCATGTATTATTGTGTTCTAGCAAGTCGTAGAGAGACGCCAACGCCTTCGACAAGTGATTGCTACGTAGCTCCAAACTGCCCTCTGGTCGAGTCGTCACGCGCCGTCCCTCGACTTCCGATTGAGATCGCTGAGGCTATTATCGACTATCTTCACGACGACGCTCGAACCCTACGAGCATGCTCTCTTACATGCTCTCAGTGGCATCGTCGATCCCGCTTCCACCTACTCCAGTCCATTCGCATCACCGACCATCCGTCGCTCTCATCATTCGTGTCGCTATTACGCGATCAGCCCGACATCCGAAAATTCGTTAACTCTATCGCCATCCATGTCGTCAATACAAACTCTGCACCCCTCTCCACGGTCCACGACGTCGCAGTCGCAACGCTGTTGGGGTATGTGCCACACCTCAACAGATGGAGCATCCAACACCGGGCGCCGTTCGGCTTCATGTACTTGGCCGGGGGCGTCACCTTTCCACCCTCGACGCTCGCGTGTCTGCGAAGCTACACCGCCATACGCGATCTGCATCTCGGCCCATTGGACATGCGGGCTGGAGCGGATCTTGCACGTCTTCTCATGATGCTTCCCGCCTTGAGACATTTGACATGTACGAAGCTGCGCTTCGTGCGGGCGGGCGCAGGGACGGAGCTAGCCAAAACAACACACAAGGAAAAGATCACTTTGAAGCGACTCGCGGTGAGCACGCCAGAACACGTTTCTTTCCTGGTGCTTTTAGCTCATGCTGTCGCTCTTTTTTTGGTGCAGATGGACGCCGTTGACGGAGAGTGTGTATCGCTTGTTTTCGCGATGGCAAAAAGTGGAGAAATGGAGAAGATCGAAGTGACTATGACCAACATGAAACCTGCAGATCTGGCAGGTTCGTTTATCGGCCCTTGAGAGTGCTCCGCTCACCGGAGTCTCCTTAGAATTGCGCACCGTCATCTCTCGATCGTCCGGGATTCGTACACTCAGCGTCGAAATACCAACCGTTCAGTCTGCTGCGGCATTTGCGCAATCTATTGCGCGAGTGACTGGCTTCCTGAAGACACTTGACGTTACCTCGATACCCCTTTTGGACATCGGGCTCGGACTATGGTGGAATGCCCCGATGGACGAAATTACGAGGCATCCCGACATCAAAAAATCGTCTACGGAGCTCGAGCAGGTCCTTCTCTGCCATTCGGTAGATGAAATCACGTTCAACGTTCCTGTACAACACGACAGAGCCCAATTTGCTCGCCATGTAGTACGAAGCCTACTCCCTTGCCTAGCGAACCAGAAAACCGTGAAGATTTGCTGCACTAGTACGTGAGCCCTTATACTAAACAGAAGTGCATATAGCTGAAAACACCACTGTGGGCAGGTAGAAACTACTTCATCAAGACACGTCATGGAGCTGCTGTAACATCCTGCGTCTTCTCTCGCGATGGCCTATGGGTAGCAAGCGCTGCGCTAGACGGCGAAGTGTTCCTCCACAACACAACAGACTGCAGTATCATCGGTCGGTGGAACGTCCACAATGCCGTTCAGTGCATGCAGTTCTCCCCCGATGGCTCTCGCCTCGCCGTCTGCACCTCCACTGCACGCGACAGGACCCCAGTCACCCACATCTACGACGCCGAACTCGGCACCCTCCTCGGGAGACTCACTACTCGAGCCGCCATTGACGTAACCTCCCTCGATTGGTCCCCCGATGGAGACCGCCTCGCGCTGGCCCACCGCCGTCCTCTCTGTTGCCCGGGAACAACCGTTACTGTCTGGGCCCCGGCGATCTCCATGCTTATCCACCGCCTCGTACATCTCGCCGACGCGACCTCAGTCGTCTTCTCCCCCGACGGCCGAACGCTGGCGTCCTGCAGCGACGACCGGACATGCCGTCTCTGGGACGCCGCCACCGGCCTACTGCGCCCGTCGATGCCCCTCGCCCACGTCACCTGGGACCCGAGCTCGTTCTTATTCGGCTTCGGGTGCACGGTGCGGGCGGCGGCGTTTGCGCCCGACGGCGCGCGAGTCGCGACGGGCTGCGTGGATGGCTCGGTGTGGGTGTGGGACGCGCGGAGCGGTGCGCTGCTCGCGCGGACGGTGGGATGTGGCATACTCCCTGCGTTCCCCGGTGTCAGAACGCTCCTGTTCTCGCAGTGCGGCTCGAGAGTCGTGCTGGAGATGTGGATCGCGGTCGTGGACGGCGCGCACAGGGAGTCAGGAGAGGCGGCGCGCACGTGGTCACTGGTTCGGGAGACACGGACGGTTGCTCGTGTGGGCGCACACGGGGTAGTGGTTCCAGTGCTGCCGTCAGACGGTGAACGGAACGTAGACCATCTCGAGATTTCTCAGGGGGCGTGGTGTGTTGACATGAGACTTCAGCTTTCGCAAGCTGTTCTTTCCCAGGACGGGAAGAAGTTGGCTGTAGGCTCAATAGAGGGGTCTGTTTCCATCTACTGATTGGGATGTGGTGTCTAAGTTTTGTTATGCATATCTTGGGACATATGACGCATTAACACCACACAACGGTTTGCAGTCATTACACGCGACAAAGCCCGTGAGTCGTATTAGCACACCAGCGCCGAAGCCCATAGAGGAGGAAGTAAGAGAGAAGCAGGCAAGCGCAAGTTGTAGGACGCGATTCTCTTTCCGTTCCTCCATTTAAGCATACACTACAAGCACACCTCAGAACTTGCACGCACGCTCGGCAACGACTATCCGAGGCAGCATTGTAACGGAGGCGAAGCGCCCATACGCTCGACAATAACATGCATTCATTAAACGTACAACGTCCACGACAAGACCGGGAATCGCATTAGTGCAGCTCTCGACGCTGGTAAGTAAGTAGGTTATCCAAGTCCAAAGTGCTTTAGTACAAGTAAGGGGGGCCTCTAATCGGCGTGCGGGTGCGGGTTATCACCCTCCTGCTGACGCGGCCCAAAGTCTGCCGCGCGCGAGCCGTCGCCGTTGATGTTGTCGATGCTACAGCCCAACAAACAGTACCTTTTAGTTGACCTCGCGAGGATCAGCGAAGAGGACTCACAAAAGACGTTGAATGCCTGCGTCGGAGGCGAACATCGCAGAGGTGTTGTGCGACACACCCGGGATATAGTCGACGTCGTCCTCAGGTCCCGGCGGGAATGCCTTGATGAAATTAAGCATGCGCGTGAACCTGCTGCCCCTGTGTACAAATAGAAACTGTATTCAGCCTTCAAGAAACGAGGTACGAAAGTAAAAAGGTGGAGAGGACGTAGATAGAGGCGTACCCGGTCGTGTTCGCTCCGCACGTAGCGGCGTCTTCGCCTGTGTCGTTAAGGCCGTGCGCAAGAACAATGTTGCGCGCATCGAAGCGCGCGCGCACTGCAGCAGAGCCGTTCTGTGCGGTTACGAACGCGCGCTCGTAAGGGAGGGGGTAATTGGAGAGGCCGTCGCGCCAGTCGTTGTACGAGGGGCAATCTGCAGGCGTGAGTGGCGCGTCTTCTGGGCGCGTGCTAGAGAGCCAAAGGTAGGAGGAGGGGTCTCCGATCCAGTATACCAGCTTGGCTGAGGGATGGTAGAGTAGGATGAGCGGACCGTTCCAAGATGATAGAAAAGAGCGCACCGGTCGTGTTGAGTGGTTTGCCTACCGCCGCGTAGCGTCTGCAGGTCATGGTGTGTTAGCATCGGGTGCGGCGCGGAGTGGCAGAGTCATACTGGGTGGCTTGCCCTCCCATGCTGTGGCCTGCTATGACGATCTGGTGCAGATTGGGGTACGTTGCGTCGAACCAGGTGATGACTTGATCGAGCGTGTCGTAGGATGAGACTTCACGCGAGTCTGGGAGGACGTTGTGCTCTCCAGAGGCGTAGCTAGCTCCAACTAAGAGCTGTATCAGTACTCACTCCGTGAGGAATAGACCAATTGCGACGTACTCTCCCATCGTAGAGCGTTGCCCCCGTGAAGCTACGACGAATGCAGATGTCAGCGCCAGCATGTCAGACTCCAAAAGTCCCCCGTGTACGCACGTTCTTTCCCTCATCGAACCACACGGGCACGAATATCGCGGCAGTTGTGCGTTGCACATCCGCATTCGCTGCTGCCGCGCGCTCCCGTGCATACTGGGCGGCTTCGAAGTGGTAGTCTGGGTGCCCGTCAAATGCGGTGTTGACGACTACCAGGCGCCGAACGGCCGCGCGATCGTGGTCTGGTGGTAGGGAGAAGTAGTTCTGCGTGTAGGAAGCTGGGATGTGAGCGGGAAAGAAATGGACGGAGAGGGAGGGGATAGAGAACGTACTACGAGGGTGGAGTTCTGGCCCTGGGAGTCTTTGATCCTAAAGAACTCGATGGACGCGCCGTCCACAGCGGGGAGTGTGTTGGCCTCAACGTCACCCTCGTATTGCTGCCCCAGTGCAGGAAGGAAGGAGAATGCCAGAAGTAGAGAGAGACAGGCACGGTGCGCCATCCGTGAAAGGGGCGAAGCAAGGGATGGAATGTCAACAACGGGAGCTTATGATGGAAAAGAGAGCACATACAGGGTTTTAAGCTGCAAGGTTCGCATTGAGTGTGCCGATACGGGGGTACGACAGGATGCTACGCTCCACAGAGAGCGGTGATACCCTCCAAACGCGTTGAAGGGCCCTAGAGGCTCTGTGACGTGTCCGCAGCCGGGCACAGTAGGAGGGGTAAGTGGAGACGGCAGAAGCAGCAGAGGGAGCCGCGTCGAGCTCCCTCGGACAGTCACCGTCGAGCATGCTTTCGCGATGCGCCAAATTATCCGGACAGAGTGGACGAGGGCTTCGCATGCCCGACGCGGCCGAGCTCCACGTCGGACCCGGAGGCTTCCTCGACTCGGTTGGGGCGAGCGCTCCGCGGCTGGCTTGCGACGAAACGGGATGACATGATCAAATGCATGGCAATGACGTCCCGAGGCAGTCTTGAGGGTATTCGGCGTATTGGCCGGAAGTGAGGGCGAGAAGATTCTGTGCGACGCGCCGGCGGCTTGCGAGAAGTGGATATTAGAGTCTTCGGCGGCGGGACCGGAGGGTACGTGCGAACATTCGCCGGCGGATGCCCGAAGGCAGGATCAGCGCAAGTGCTTACACGGTATGCTCCGTGCTTCTGTGGCTGCGGGTGTTGCATAGGCGGCGGTACGAATAGGGCGGGTTTCCAGTGGAGCTGCTGGAGAAGCGATCGGGTGGGGTGAAGGAATGGCGGCCAATGCGTGTCGGGGGCGGGAGCTACGCGTGCGTGTATGAGCCCAGACATACAGCCAGCGTCATATTTTGCGTGTTTCTTTTAGAGCAACAAGCTAGAGGAGGCTTCACTATCCCCGTAGCATTGAAAGGTGAGGTCATCCTCTGCTGGCATCAGCGGCACTACTAGCAGTGCGAAAAGCTTGACGTCACTAAATGTGAGTATGCTGTACCAGTGGGAGTCAACTTGAGCGACGCAACCCCAGAGTCTCTTTCCATTAAACGTTGGTACGACTAGTGAGCGGGTCGGTGAACAGTTGGGACAGACAGTTACTATGCCGCACAGTGGCAAGCGATGTCCAAACTTCAAGCGTGCCCTAAAATTTAGCGCCAGAGGAGCTGATGTAATGGGGCTTGCCGGCGTTGGCCGGGCAGCGGCATTTGCCGAAGCGCCAAAGGAGGGCTTGCTCAGTCGGCTGCGGCCCGACCCAGGGTGAGATCTTGAGAGCTTAACCTCCGCTCTCTACGACCGAGTTCACATCCCGCGCCGCCTCACTCATCTATCCTACCACATAAAAGTTCCCCCTAGTAGATCTTGGCTCAAGCGCTCAACTCCCGACTCTTGACACGTAATCGGAGCGCCCACACGACGATGACCGTGCCACACGCTCTTGCGCGGGCCAGGTCGCAGATGGCTTGTAGATCAATGGCCTAGAGGTTATACGTGGGCCTGCACGTCCATGTCTAGTCCTTCCTGGAGCTTATGGACCTCACAATGCGTCTATTTGTCTTCGAGTCGTCCCTGTTGCTACATGTATCCTTGAGCAGAGCCAGCGCCACGAACTGCGAGACCCTGGTCGTCTGCCGCGACTCATTCAACCTCATCCGGTGAGGTTAGTGCTTGGCGAGAACGCACTACACAGACCACGTATGGGACACTCACAACAAATTTCTAGCTCCGAAACGGCAGGACGTCATTCTTTGTATCGCAGCCCACTGCGGATGGTCCGCGACTCACTACATCTGTTCGGGCCAAAGAGTTGCCCTAATGTGCAAGATCCTGCCCTCCACACAACCGTGGTGGCACTATTTGCAACTGTATATACGTGGTCCCTGATCTCTACTGACCTGCTGTGGTACCATTCTCGCACTTTGGCCTTTGAACTAGGATCATAGGACCCGGATTTGTGGAGGCCGAGGGCGTATAAATACCACCGGATATCGTGCACCATTCTCTACCCCTCCACCTCTTACCACCGCCTCTTCCTCCAGAACCAATCACTGCAACTAGCCATGCAATGTGAGCCCTCACTCATCCCACACTCGCGATACGCTCACTGACCCAGGCCCGCTAAAGACGCTTTCTCCGCGACCCTTCCCCTCCCGCCCCACACGGATCCGCTATTCAGGTGGGAGATCAAGGACAGGCACGGTAACAACGGCGTGCGACTCACCGACCTCCGGATATTCCCCGTTAACCGGGGAGGTGCCGTACCTTCGGCCGCTAACTGGGCCGAGCTCGAGCAACGGCTCCGCCAGTCAATGTACCATAGCGTCGCTGAGCAGGCCCTACACCCGGACGTTGTCGACACGCACCACGAGACGCCTCTGGAGGACAAAGAGAGACGTCGGCCCATGTGTGTCAATGCATGTCAGGTACGTGCACTTTGTTCTTGGCTCATTGTTTCAGCTCACCTATGCTTATCCTGTCTCGCGTTTTGCCTCACCGTGCACTTGCGCTGCGCAGTTCAAGAACGACAAGATGCCCTGGGTCACATATTGGAGGCCCACCTTGAACACCTCCATGAGGGACTTCGTCGCTGATTTCGCAGAGCTCCTGCTCACCAAGTTCAGCCATGTAATGCGTATTTTTATCATCTTTCCTCACGCCTCGCTCACTCCATTTTCTCAGGAAGCGGCGGATGTCGAGGGCTGGGGCATCGGTGACAACGACAACCGTCATTGGGTCATGTGGAAGCAGCGCCCCTCGCTCAGCTGCGTGTGGATCGTAGCCGTGCGGCGCTCGTTCTCGCACGATGGTTTGAAGGTGTGCTACTGGCCCGAGCTCGAGGTCCGTATCTAGGTGCACGCATCATGTCTACCATGTGTTTGTATTTGTGCCTACGGAAGATGATCTCGTGAAGATCACTAGAGTCAGCGTGTACTTGTAGAATGTCTAATGAGAGGAATCAATAGGGATCGAATTTCTTGGTATAGTCTGGCGAGTATCCGAGCGAATGTGGGCGAGCGAGGCGCTTCTGGCTCTAGTACTGGTCCGAGTTGGCGCAATTCAAGCCGGTTCAAGGCCATACACTCAGAGTGATGCTTATGTAATGTGTTGGCCGGCATTGGCCGGGCCAACTGAGTGCGCGGAAGACTCCGAGTCGAGCGGGTTAACCGTCGCGGTCTCCCTCTCTGCGTCCGGCTTCACGTCCAGCTCTACTCCCCGCTTTATTCACTCAAGTCTACTTACCCCCCGGGCCCCTACATGAAAGTCCCCCTGCGAACTCGGACCAATTCTCAGCTCTGCTCGAAGTCCAGCAGAGCACCCACGCACGGCAGTGTTACACCCAGCTTGCACGGGCCAGGTGGCAGATGGCCCCTTGTCTAGAGGTCACGCTTCGGCCGGAGCGACCTCTTATGATTCTACCTAAATCTGCACGGTGTCATAGTACGTCTATCTGTCTTCCAACCATCCCTGTTGCTATATCCCTGAGCGGAGCCAGCGCCACCAATTGCGAGGTCTTTGCCGTTGGCCGTGACAAAGTGAACTTGCTTCGGCCAGGTTAGTGCTTGGCAGAACAGACAACAAAGACCACGTCCTGGACACTGCCGACGGAGTTTCGTCTCTAAAGCGACAACCTACTGCTCCTTGTGCTGCAGGCCGTTGCGTGTGCTCTGTCGCTCACTATATTCATTCAGGCCAAAGAGTCGCCCGAATGTGTAAGGTCTATTCACACAAGCGATCGTGACTGCACCATTCGCAGATGCTACTGTGTGGTCTCTGATCTCTGCCGACCTACGGCAGAGCAATTCCCGCACCGCGAATTTGTGGACCAACTCAGATTTGTGGAAGCAATGTCCATATAAATACTGCTAGGTATTGTGCCCTGTTTCCTGTCCCTACCCTCTTCACCGCTATCCCTTCATCGCACAAACCCACAGGAGGATACTATGGAATGTGAGTCTTACTTCATCCTATACTTGCGGTTCGCGCCCTAACCCCGATCCGTGCATTGCAGACGCCTTCTCCGCGAGATTCCCCCTCCCGATCCACGCCGACGCGTCATACAGGTGGCCCATCAAGGACCGACATGGGAATGACGGTGTGCGGCTCAGCGAGCTCCGCATAGTGGGCATCAACCTCGCCTATGGAGGTCCACTGGTCCCAGCCTCGCCCTTGGCTGAGATTCAGGCCCAGCTCCTCCTCAACGCGATGTACTTGGGCGTTGCTGAGCGGGCTATTCACCCGACCATGGTCGGTCAACAACACTTGGGGCCTTTGGAGGATATCAGTCGCCCCAGATACATGCACGTCAGTGCGTGCGAGGTGCGTGCACACTTTTCGGAGCACCTCTGTGTGGCGCACCGTGCTCATCCTGTCACCCGTTTCGTCTCGCCGTGTGCTGCAGTTTCCGAACGACCCAGTGCCGTGGGGCACGTACTCGAGAAGGACTTTAAACACCTGCATGCAGAACTTCGTCGGCGACTTTGCGGAGCTCCTGATCACCAGGTTCAAGACCATCGTGCGTGATTTTTTCTTCTCTCCCTCAGCCGCCCGTCTTACGCTGATTTGCATCTTAGACGCCGGAAGAGATCGACGGCTGGGGCATCGGGGACAATAGCAACATCTATTGGGACCTGTGGAGGCAGCGCCCGTCGCTTAACTGCGTGTGGATCGTGGCCGTGCGGCGCTCGATGAAGCCAGACGGTTCGAGGGTGTGTTACTGGCCCGAGATCGAGATCCGCATGTAGGTGCACGCATCGCGTCCATCATGTGTTTGTATTTGTGATATCGGGTTTGGAAGGCCTCGTGAGGATCATCATCAGCGTGTACTTGTAGACAGCTTAATTAGAGGGAGCAAATTGGAATAGGGATCAGATTTCTGGGTATACTCGGGTGGATATCGGAGCGTAATGGCAACCGTTGTTCTGTATAGCTTCCTAATCCAATCCGCCTGCTCAGCGTACACTGAAGGCACGTGCGCTGAGCAGAACTCACGACTCCTTCGCCTCCTCCCCCTTTCCCCCCGCATCTTCCCCCTCCGTATCCTGGCCCTCTGCGTCCCCTTCTTCGTTCTGCTCCCCCGACCCCTCGTCCTCTGTGTCCCCCGTATCCTCATCCTCCATCCCTACCTCTCCCTCCAGTCCGCTCTCCTCGCTCCCACTCTCTTCGTCCATTCCTTCCGCGGCCTTCCTTGCCGCCAGCAAATATTTATAAAGCGAGTCCAGCTTCTTGGGCGGCAGCGCGCACTCCGGCGCGAGCCCCACGACGGCGGCCTCGAGGTCGTTCGCGACCCGCGCGAGCACGTCGTCGGGCACGCCCGTGGCGGGCGGCTCCCACGGCACCACGCGCCCGTGGCTCGGCGGGACGTGTATGAGGACCGGGGGGGCTGCTACACGCGGGTGAGCTGGAGCCGGAGCCATAGGAGGGGGGGAGGGGCCGGACGTACCTTCGTCGTTGTCGGGGGCCTCGGGGCAGAGGTGCTTGCGGAGGAGGTAGCAGGTGTAGCAGCACTTGCTGGCCATGCCGATCGCGCAGTCTCGTATCTGTGCGATCGGAGGATCATTGTTAATACAGGACGCCGAGCGTGATGGTAAAGTGGGGACGCACCCCGAGAGTGCCGTGGAGAGAGCTCGGGATGTCCCCTGCGGGTGTCTCGGGCTTGCCCGCCAGCTTGAGCAGCGCCATGAGCGCGGCCTCGGCGTGCACCCTGTGCGGCCGTGGTGCAGGGGCGCCCCCCTCTGAAGCTCCACCTGACGGTGCATCCGGTGGCGGAGCGGGATGCGCGACGAGGCGACAGCGCTCCGCAGCCCAGCGCTGCATCATCTCGACCTGTTCTTCGCTGTAGTCCCAGTCCAACTGCCGTCGGACTTTCTCTACGAGCCTGATGGACACTAGCTGCACCTCAGCGTCCATGTCTGTGCCGGGCCCGGGGGATTCAGCACCTCCCTGAACGTCGGCTGCAGGTTCGGGGTGAGGAGGGAGGGTCCGCTGCGCGGGAGAGAGGCGGACGAGGGTGAGCCGGGGCGCAGTGCGCGCCTTGCCGAGGAACTTGAGGGTCCCCCGTGCGGCAGCAGGCCATGCAATGAGCGCGCGAATGTAGCAGAGGCCAGATTCGTCGGGGTATCTAGCCGGGTCGGGAAGGAAGTCTGGCGCGGACGGGGTGGTTAGATGCGGCTGATGTGAAATTGTATGGGCATACCGAGCGTCGCGACTTCGAAGGCCTCGGCGGCCCCCGGGGGGTCACCGGTGCCTGTGTCGGAACCTGGTATGTCAGGGGCGGGATCGGCGGGATCGGGTGCGCGTCCGGGAGGAGGGCTCTGTTGTGTGTCTGCAGATGATTGAGGATGCGCTTGCTTCTTATCGGCGGCTGCTTCTGTCGACGGATGACCAAAAGCAGGGTTATTCCTCGAAGCGCATATAACTACGACGTAACATGCACGTACTGCGATGCGCGCTCACGAACGAGTGCATGTTGCGGAGCAGCTTCTCGATCTCGGTGCACTTTAGGATGCCGTCTGCTGCCGCGAGGCACTTGGTGAGCTTGATTATTGAGCCGCGGTCGTCGCGCTTGCTCGCAGCCTCCGCTACGCGCAGGACCCGCCCGAGTGCATTCACCCAAGCGTGCACGGAGCCAGGGTGAGGCGCTGTGCTCACACCCTCATTCTTGTCCTCGCCCTCGGTCTTTCCCTCGCCCTCGTTCTTGTCCTCTCCTTCGTCTTTTCCCTCGTCCCCGCTCTTTCCCCCGCCCTCGTTCTCGCCTTCGTTCTCGCCCTCACCCTTGCTCTCACCCTTACCGTCCCCGGCAGCTTCGCCTGCGCCTGCGACCTCAACCTCGACCTTGTCGACCTTGACCTCGCCTGCGCCCTCATCCACGCTCTCGCCTGCATCTTCGCTTGCATCCTCGCCTGCACTCTCGTTTGCGGCAGCGTCGGGGGCGCAGAGCTCGTCAACCATCTCGCGCAGGTCGGAGGACAAGTCCTTGCACACGTCCGGGGCAGCCCGGTGCGTGTCATACTGGTCAGGCTTCCAGTCGGCGAGGATGTCCCAGGGCGGGGGTGACCAGTTGGCGGCGCCGATACGGAAGGAGGCGGCGACCTTGGTGCGGCATTGGGAGATGAGCCAGAAGACGAGCGGGTAGAAGGCGCCGGATTGGTTCTTGCGGACGCTGAGGTGGGCGAGGATGCCGGCGACGTCGCGGGCGTGCGCGTCGAAGTCGCTGGCGCGTGGGTGCAGACCCCTAGAGTGGTACGTGAGATAGTTCAGCAGACGGGCAGAGGATGTGTTTGTGCATATGACTCACTTGGCGAGGGGCTTGAGGTCCTCAACTGACAGGTTGGTGGGCTCGACGACGGAGGTGGAGAATGGGGCGGATGGAGTCGAAGTCAGGGGCGTATCAGAGTGAGATGAAATGACTATAGTGACGTCTACGCCGCCGGCAGTCGATTGGCCAGTAAGAGCGAGGGAGAGATCGGGCTGGTCGCCGGTGTCGAGCATGGTAGCGAGGTGGATGAGTGCATCGAGTTGGCGGTCGAGGTCGTCTTTAGTGTCTTTCTTGTCCTCCGCGTCAGGGCCGCGGTATCTATAGTAGAAGCGTTGTGGAGGAGGGCGGCTGGCGAGGTCGCTGCCGACGAAGGGAAGCTGGGAGAGGCAGGAGGAGAGGACGCGGATTTTCGAGACGGCGACTGCGCGATCCATGAGGCGGGAGCGGTGACGCGAGAATCTGGGCGCGTATGTGGGGAGAGGGAGAAGAAGAGGGTGGGTGTGAGAGACGCATGGCGGCGCGACGCGACTGGCCGCTTGGGCGACGGGGACCTGAGAGCGAGCAGGAGTCACCAACAGTCGCGCAAAATGAACCCCCCATCCCGACTTTCTCGGAACGCGTCTCTCGTACAGTGCACTATCGGAGTTTGAACACAAAAGGCAATCGGAGATCCAAAGTAAGTCACCGTCGATTCCGGAACCTTGTCCGGCGGCAACAGCCGATCCAACTCTGGGTCGTCCACCATGGACCGCCAGGCTCTGGCACCCTCTTCGTACCGCTCTCCGAGACACCCGGCTCCCTTCTGCCCCGATCAACGCCACTCACGATGCTACAGCAGGACGCAGCGCAGTGGCTGGTTAACCCAACCCGAGTAAGACCCATGGGACCGTATAGAAGCGGCAGCGGAGAGTCGGAATACCTGTAGGTAGACGACAAGGACCTCAGTACGGCGCGCTCGGGATACGAGTGCAAGACTGAATGTATTCTGTACCTGTAGGTAGACGACAAGGACTACATACAG